>CANUEY010198871.1:0-24863 GCA_948099555.1 Croton setiger
AAAGACCGACTAGTTTCGGCAAAACAACCAAAACGGCTTTTATCGCCTAAAGCCCATTTTCGGTTTCCGAAAAACCGAACCATTTCAAAAAGAGTCTAACCTTTTTTTTGAAACCTGTTTGAATGAACTTCTTTTGCAAAAAGAAAAACTAAAGAAAACGAACCCATAAGCGAAAAAGCCCTCACTGCACAGAGAGAGGCGGGATTTTGCAAATCCGGTTCGCTGTCGTCCGTCGACACCCGGTTTGAGCCACCCTCATGGGTGGCCGATTTGATCATTTTTCTTATATCTCCCACTCACACATAATGACCTAGACCCGATTTTCAATATTTTTGAAACACTATCAAACCACTTCTCATACTTTATGATGGATTATGTGACTTAGTAAGTAAACATACGTTTTAGGAGCTGAATACTATGCATCTGTTAGGAATAATAATGTACCTTCAACCTTAAAACAAATGGTTAATATATATAAATTACTAACCCGTTATACCTATAACACCCTTTCCCGGTCCACCTAAAAACCATAAGTAAATTGAGTCGGAATGCTACAACTAGTTAGCGAGCTAAACACAACATGGTATAGTAACCTGAATCATAAAATTTTTCTTTATGCACTTACATTATTCACTGTACTGTTTAACTTTATACTTATGAATATTCAAATATACATCATTTATTTATTGAAATACGTACCATTTATAATTATATAATACTGATCCCCAGCTACTCTCTGTGCTTACGGTTAAGTATGGGTTATAATGAAGATGAACATGATGGATAGTGATGAGAAATGAAAGGGAAAGTTAGAATTCTCGTGAAGTTTCTAAAGAGTAATCTGTTATAAGCAAAATTACAATTTTGGTGCTTGATGTTTAATATGTTATCTACTTGATACTTAAACTTTATAATTTATTAAAATTAGGTTCAATTTATTAATTATTTAATTTAAAATCATTTATATTCCAATTATAGCTTAAATGGCTCGAATTGACCTCGGTTCGATTTGACTCGACTCAATGTTTTAAATGAAATGACTCGATTACCAGAATGTTGTAATACCTTAAACTTGTCATTTTTATTATGGCAACATCTCTAATCCCTCATAAGAGCATGTTTAAGCAATTACATTTATATATTCGAATCAAACTTCTCTAAATAATTTGATTGGCTAGCCAATGAATACATTTGATAGAAAGTCTTTCCTTTTTAACTCAAAAATTTGTAATTCCTACTTAGTCGTTTTTCTAGATATGACCTATAGGCCGAAATACCGTGATCCATAGGGTTACATGCTAAGTTAGCAAACACTGAGAAAGAATTTCAAATAATAGTTTAAAAAGTATAAAGGTACAAAATGAAGCTCAAGGTCTCACATAGTGAAGAAGCAAGGATCCATCCTTCACTACCTTAATGGTCGACTAAGCACACATTGTATGAATCGTGTGCTACAGTATTTTCTTTTATTAAATACTATATGGACCAAGTTCAGCCGTTCATTTAAAAAGGCATTAACTGAGAACTCATATCCATTTATCATAGATTATTTGGATAGGGTAATCCAATTTGATGATTGGTCATTTACAAAATTATGACCTCATCTCAACATACCATCTTAGTATTAGAGGCAATTTCTCATGTAAGAGAGCTAATCTATAATCTGTATGTCATCGGTAGTTAAACCATTATTTAAAAAACTATTGATGTATATATGTTATAAACACATTTATAAATTAAAAATTATAATTCATTAAATAATAAAGAATATAAGTTTAAACAATGTCTTATTTCATGAATTCATATTTTGCGCAGTCCAAAAGAATATACATGTGAAAGAAATATATCTGTTGGTATGGGTTTTATGAATGGGTTTTCCACCATATTACGCATAGGTATATATTGTACTGACACTGGTCTTTTTCCTACAATGTCTCTAATATAATTGAATCGAGTATGAATATGTTTGGTTCTGCTATGAAACCAATAGCAACTTGGTTGTCACAATAAACCATTAATGCTTTTACCATTACGAAAACCCAAATCATATATAAATCTTCTTAACCAAATAGCTTCTTGTATATCTACCACACAAGTAATAAATTAAGCTTTCATTGTTGACAAAGCTATACAATTTTACTTCTTACTGCTTTAAGAAATAACACCATTACCTTGATAACACAAGCAATAATTCTTAGCGTCTTTCAAATATCTCATAATCCTTTCCGCAGCTTCTTGATGCTCTTGACCAGGATTGCATTGATAACAACTAACTACATTAGACTTCCTATGGCACTTGAATACACATCATAACATGCATTAGACTTCCTATGGCACTTCAATATGGTACAACAACATTTTCTCTTTTTCTTCAGGATTGAGAGGGCATATTTTAAGATTTAAGGAATTTGTCTTTCACATAGGAGTATATACAAGTTTGCAGTTACTCATACAGAAGTGTTCAAGAAGCTTTTGGATATAAGTCTCTTGTGAAAGAGCCAAAAGTTTTTAGAGCGATTTCTCATAATTTTAACTCCTAATATGTAATCTAGCTTACCCACATCTTTCGTGCTAAAGTTTGTAGATAGCCATCATTTTATAGCCATCACACACTCCTGGTCATTCCCAATAATTAAAATATCATCCACATAAAGTTATAGAATTACAAACTTATCATCATTTTTTTTATATATCACAGTGATCTTCTTCAATCATAGGTTGTAATTGCTTTAGAAAACCTAAAATACCACTGCCTAGATGATTGTTTAAGGCCATAAATAAATCTTTTGATCTAGCAAACTTGCGCTCTTGTCCTTTAATAATGAACTTATTGGTTGTGTCATGTAGATTTTCTCATTTAGCTCTCAATTTACAAAAACTGTTTTAACATCCATTTGATACAACTATAAATCCATATATGCAATGATGGCTAAGATTAATTGAATCGAGGCAAACATGACAACAGGTGAAAAATTTTCCTCATATTCTATACCTTCTTGTTGAGTATAGTCTTTCGCTACTAATTGAGCCTTATATCTTTTAATGAATCCATCTACCTTATGCTTTACTTTGAGAATCCATTTATTCTTAATTGCTTTGCATCTTGGCGGTGAATCAACTAAATACCAAATTTGCTTTACTTTCATCTATTCCATTTCCTCTTCTGAAGTAAATTTCTATAATTCTTTATCGGGACACTCAAGTGCATCCTTGATTGTCCCAGGTTCATTTTCATCTGGAAAAAAAAAATTAGCCTCATTTTTTATTAGAAAACATTTCTTTGGAATAATTATAAATTTACTTTTTCTCAATGGCATATCATTGCTTTCACCAATTGAAACTGGCTTAGATAGATCATTGCATTCATCAATAGAAATTGTCTTGTGCTCACTCTCAATTCCCCTACTCAATTAAGATGGGTAAAGTACATTATCTATACTCCCACTATCATGATTATGGCTCTGTTCCATTTCAAGAGTGTCAGTTACTCATTGATTTAGAGTAACCTCTTCCTCTATTTCATAAAAAGAAAAACGTTTAGCCACATTTCCTTTAGAAGGAAAAATAACTTTAATAAAATTGACATCTCATGATAAAATTTATATTATTCTCCTATCATAATCTTCTCTAATGAATACATAACCTTTAGAATTTTTTGAGTATCTAATAAAGATACATTTCTTCCCTCTTAGTCTTAATTTACCAAACTTATGAGAAGTATCTCAAATATATGCTGCATAACCCAAGGGTGCAATTCTTTTCAGTTTGATTTTCTTCCAGTCCATAACTCATAAGGGGTGGAAGAAACAGATTTGATGGGATGAAGTTAAGTATATATGTGGTAATATTGGATTGGCAAGTTTGCTTGAGTCATCATAGATCTAACTATTTCAAGCAAGGTTCTATTTCTTCTCTTTATAATGCCATTTTGTTGTGGAGTACGGAGAGTAGTTAATTGTCTTATTATTCTTTTTCATTATAATTGAGATGAAATATATTCTTTACCGTGATCGATCCTTAATGCTTAAATCCTTGTATATAGTTGATTCTCAACTTCATGTGTATAATGTTTAAAGCAATCTAATGCTTTTGACTTATGAGAGATCAAATAAATATGACCAAATTGAGTATAATCATATATAAAGTAATGAAATAAAAAAAAAAATGTCTTGCTCTAACATTTTTTAGTGCAGAACTGTCTGAGCAGATAATTTATAATGGAAATTCTGCCCTAGTACCCTTTCCAAATTGTTTCCTTATAACTTTTCCTTGTAGGCATGATTCACAAGTAGGCAATACAAACTTTATATTTGAATATAATAGACCATATTTAGCTAGTCTAGTCATTTTTTCTTGCTTAATGTGTCCTAATTTAGCATGCCATAATTTAGCATCAATATCACAATTACTAGATTCAGTAAACAAGGAAAAACACAATCGCTATTATTATTCTAATACTTAGTGTCAAGTACCATAAAACCATTCATAAGAAACTCACTACTATAAAAGTGTCATAAAGAGAAATCTTAACACAATAACCATAAAAATGTAAATCATATTCTAATCTTAATGGCGCAAAGATAGAGACCAAATTCCATCGTATGTCTGGAACGTATATAACATCATATAGGTAAAAGAATCAACCTTTTTGCAAATCTAATTTGCATGTGCCAATTCTTCAAACTTCAAGTCTCTTGTTGTTCCCATCATAAGGTCATTCGCCAAACACATTCATTGAAAGCAGTAAATTACAAAAATTAAATTGTGAAAAAATAAGTCATTCACTCCTTAAATCTAATTATTTTTTCTTCTTATGAGAAAATAATTACAAATTAGTCATAAATACAACATGTTCTACCCAATTAATCCCAAAAAAAAATTTATTTAAGCCCCAAAACACCCCACAAACAATAAAATTACACATCAATACAAGCATGTAAAATTATCAAAAAGTCACTTAGGCTTTGGCAAATTAAAAAGGTCCGTATATTTTTGGAAAATTACTAAACACCCCTAAACATGTAAAAACACCAAAATAGTCCATAGAGCATATAAAACTCACAAAACAACCCATAGTCATGTAAAATTACTAAAACAGCATCTTAAAAATGCAATAATGCCAAACAGTCCCTAAACATTTAAAAAATTACAAAACAGTCCATGGATCATGCAAAACATCACAAACAACACCTAAAATGAGCAAAATTTTAAAAACAGTCCTTCTGTAATTTAAAATTTCTAAAACAGACCCTAAGTCATGTAAAACATCCAAATCCACCCCTAAATTTTATAGAATACCAAAACAGCAGTATAAATAAATAAAAAAAGAAGAAAAGAAAACAAAAACCTAGTTAGAGTTTGAAGCCAAAAGTAAAACAACAGA
The DNA here is from genome assembly GCA_948099555.1 of Croton setiger. Lineage (NCBI taxonomy): Eukaryota > Viridiplantae > Streptophyta > Magnoliopsida > Malpighiales > Euphorbiaceae > Croton > Croton setiger. The sequence goes on from CANUEY010198871.1 coordinate 5,384, forward strand.
ATCAAGAAAAACAAGTAAATTATTCTAAGTTGGAACACAAACAGCAGCCACAAGCATAAGGACGCTGAAACAGATTCACTACAGTAACTATCTTTATAAGAAAGAGCATAACATTAACATGTTTTACACACTTGGAACAGAGGCAAGACAATTTATATGAAGCAACAAAGGAAGCAAGATTCTCAAGTATTGAAGATATGCCTGAACACAAACCTATGCAGCATTTTATAGGACTGCAAGAATGTTAATTTTGGAAGAAAAATAAACAAGGCATGCTGCATAACATGCTGGCAAAGACTAAAGAAACAGATTTTGTTGAACATTTGTGTTTTCCAAAATATTGATAAAAAAGAAAAAGATTTTAATAACCTAAAATAGAGTCTCAAAGATAGAAGAAGAAGAAACAGACTAGTTGGCAAGACAAGCAAAAATGGGTTATGATCAAGTTACTTTCATCTCAAAACCAAATATTGAAGTCCAAAGGAGAACTCTTAAGACTAATGCTTCCAGAAACCAAAACTGAAAACACAGTTTTAAAGATGAAGGTTGATAACCAAAAGGAGCTCATGAACTCACCTAGACAGTGGCATCAACGCCAAAAGCAAACACAGATCACAAAAACAAAAGTATCATCTATTACAGATCACAAAACCATGCAATGCATAAACACTGAAAATCAAACAATTTAAAGATGAAGGACAGAATAGAAACTAAAATGAATGTGAAATTAAACACAAAACACATGCATGATTTTTAATGTGACCACAAACAAAATTTATAACATCTTACTAATCAGTCAGTCTCCTAAACATGCCACATGCTTTGCCATTTTCTTAATTAAAATCCAAAAGTTCAAGATAAAATAATTGAGAAGAAAGAAGTTCAAAGATTACCAATTGCCCTCTGTACCAAATCCAAGTTGTAAGATTTACTTCAAGATTTCCAAATATTCTTTATAGACACAAGAACACTCTTACAAACAATTTAATTTTTTTTTTAAAAAAATCAAAACCCGTAAATCCCTCTAATTAAAAAACTCTAATTTCTAAGAAAATTCCAATTTCAAACGTTCTCTCACTACCCTTTTCCAATTAAATTCTTTCCCCCTCTGATTTTTCAATTCTCAAGCTCACAATCGAAAGTCTCTTCCTCCAGAAGTCTCTTCTTGCAATTGAGAGCCCCCCCCCCCCCTCAAAAAAATCAAAGGCTTTCTCTCTCCCTTTAATTTCCAAAATCAAAAGAGGTCCCCTTTACCTCTGCATGCCTTCTGCTTTTGTAGGCGAAACCTCTCTCCTCTACTGCCTCGCGTGCCTCTTCCTCATTGTCTCGACCACCTCGAGCAGGAAGCGTCACCAGAGTTGACCTTCACTCTTTTGGTTGAGCATGCATGCAGCTTCTTCTCCTTCCTCTGCACTTTGCCATTTTTCACGTTTCTACTTTGCTTTTCCTTCGATGGTCACCTTTGAGACTGTCAAGAGATCACCTTTTAATCTCCCTCTATCTTAATTTTTCTCCCTGTCTCTTTCTTTTTGCCTTCGATTTCTACTTCCTTTCTTCTCTCTCTCTCGTTTTATACTTTTAATTTCTTTTTTGTTTCTTTGCTTTCATTTTCCTCGTTTCTCATTTCTATTCCGCTTTTTGTTTCCTTCAACCAGCGTTTTCATTTTTTTATACAAAATGACACCGAGCAGGAAGCGTCACCGGAGTTGACCTTCACTCTTTTGGTTGAGCATGCATGCAGCTTCTTCTCCTTCCTTTGCACTTTGCCATTTTTCACGTTTCTACTTTGCTTTTCCTTCGATGGTCACCTTTGAGACTGTCAAGAGATCACCTCTTGATCCCCTCTATCTTAATTTCTCTCCCTGTCTCTTTCTTTTTGCCTTCGATTTCAACTTCCTTTCTTCTCTCTCTCTCGTTTTATACTTTTAATTTCTTTTTTGTTTCTTTGCTTTCATTTTCCTCGTTTCTCATTTCTATTCCGCTTTTTGTTTCCTTCAACCAGCGTTTTCATTTTTTTATGCAAAATGACACAGTTTTAGCTTTATACATTGCATTTTAACTGTTTCATTTGGGAGGCAGAATTTTAAGTTTTAAATGGGTTTGATTTTGAACCAAACCAAATTGGTTCAACTCAACCAGGTAGGTTCAACTCAAATCGGTCTAGTTTGACACAAGTAAATAATTAATTAATTTTAAAACGTAAATTTAAATAATTAAATAATATCAAATAATTTTTTTTTTGGGTTTAGATAAAAGAAACCGACCATCTAAAAAGGAGAATTTTGGATTTTTTTAAACAAATCAAAAAAATTAAAAATTCTTTTGAAACAATGGAATTGGTTTGATTGGAATTCTGGGAATCTCACAGAGTTTGAATTTTTTTTTTATCATCACTAGGCATTTTTCGGGGCCAAACAATCAAGCATCAACAGATAGGTTGAAAAACTAGTGCTCTTTTTGCTTAGTGCATTAGCTACCACATTTCTTTCCTGGGTGATACTCAATTGTACAGTCGTATTCCTTGGGTAATTCCCTTTGCCTTGAATTCAATTTTTTTTTGTGTTATGAAGTATTTTAGACTCTGATGATCAGTGTATATCTGAAATGTCTCTCCATACAAGTAATGCCTTCAAATTTTTAAAGCAAATACAACTGCAGCAAGCTCTAGATCATGTACTAAATAAGGTTGTTCATGTGTTCTTAGTTGTTGTAAAGCATAGGCAACAACATTACCTCGCTGCATTAAAACACAACCCAAACCCTGATGAGATACATCACTATACACCATAAATCCTCTTGTACCTGATGAATTGTTAATATTGGTGCTGATGTTAACTTTTGTTTCAGCTTATCAAAGCTCTGGTGACAGGCATCAGAAAAATGAAAGAAATATTTTTCCTTAACAGCCTAGTCAGTGGTGTAGCTATAATAGAGAATCCCTCGATAAACTGGTGATAGTATCCAGTCATACTAAGGAAACTCTTAATATTTGTTACATTTCTGGATTGTTGCCAACTTATAACTGCTTCTAGTTTTTTTGAATCCACTTCTATACCATTTCCAGAAATAATGTTGTGGCCCAAAAATATCACATGGTCTAGCCCAAACTCACATTTAATTTGCATATATCTGCCTCGTAAGATCTGGAAAACAGTTCTCAAATGTCTCTCATGCTAAAGTGGACTTCAAGAGTAAATCAGTATGTCATTGATGAACACTATCACAAACTTATCAAGAAAAGGTTAAAACACCTTATTTATTAATGCCATAAACACTATTGGAGCATTAGTTAACTCGAATGGCATTACTAAAAATTTATAATGGCCATATCAAGTTCAAAAAGTAGTCTTCGGAATGTCCTTTTTTAGCAATCCTCAGTTGATGATAGCCTGACCTCAAGTCAATCTTTGAGAATACTTTGGCCTTTTGTAGTTGGTCAAACAAGTCATACACTTTTGGCAATGAATACTTATTCTTAACAGTCACCTAATTGAGTCACGATAATCAATGCACAATCTCATTACACCATCTTTCTTCTTGACAAACAACACTGGTGCACCCCATGGGAATACACTTGGTCGAATTTAACCCTTATTAAGTAACTTTTGTAACTGCTTCTTCAACTCCTGTAACTCTGATGGTGTCATGCTATATAGAGGGATAGATATTGGTTCGTACCAGGCATCAATTCAATTGAAAGCTCTATCTCTCTGTCCGACGGTAAACCTTGAAAATCATCTGGAAATATATCTGCAAACTCTCTGACAACAAGAACATCCTCAACCTTATCATCCATTACCCATGTATCAATCACGAGTGCCATATATGCCATACAACCCCTCTTTATCAATTTGAAAGTTAACAATGCCGAAATTAAACAACTTGGTACCACCTATTGTTCACCACAGAATACTATCTTTGTTTGTCCAAGTGGCTCAAAGACAACCTCCTTTGCATAACAATCTATTTAGCATGGTGTCTAGACTACCAATCCATACCTAAAATAATATCAAATTCACGAAATGACGACAATATTAAATATGTAAACAACACATTTCCACTAATACCAATCTGAAAGTTTGGATATACTTGTCTCACATTTAAAACCTTACCTAAAGGTGTATGCACACTTAGCTTATAATTCAACAATTTATATTCCCTATGCAGTTGAGATGCCATGTGTGATGAAATGAAAGAATGCACATACCTAACTTCTTGAGCTCTTTATAGTTTCTACACCTTGTGATTGGTTTATTTTCATGGCTCTGTGCATGTGGCTCAAATGATTCTCCTATAAAATGTTCCGGGCCAGCTGAATCATCTCCCCTCTATGACTTATGCTCATACTCCATGTTCCTACTTACGTAAATGTGTCAATACAATATGTATGAATGTATTTAATACCATGCAAGAAATTATGCCCTATGGAGTCGTATACTAACTCTGATACTAAAAACCTACATGTGACAACTTTATCCTTATATACATCATTTATTAAAAAATCACACTATTTTTTTTAAAACATAAAATATATATATACACATATACTATGTAAACTTAGTCGAGGTTGCAACTCTAATTTACAATCTCAATCATCATCTTTTTATTTATTTTTAGAATATTTATATGGTATTTTTTTTAGTAATATTTGAATTTAATTGATTAATAATAAAAATAATGTTTAATAATTTGAATTTAATTAATTCTTAAATATAAAAAAATAAATTTAAACCAAAGTTCCCCATTATATGTTATGAACATAAAAGTTGTGTTCTTTTGAAAATAACGATTATTTTTATATTTATTATTATTATTATTATTATTATTATTATTATTATTATTATTATTATAAGAAAAAACTCTGTCATCTAGGGGTGGCCATGGGCCGGTTCGGTCCGGCTGAACCGGCCTGGCCTTGAACCGGCTCATAACCGTCCGAAATCGTAACCGTCGGTTCAGGTACAAAAAATTTCTGAACCGTAACCGTACAAGCCCTTGAACCGTGAATGAACCGACGGATTTTGTGAATCGAACCGCCGGTTAATCGCCATGAACCGCCGGTTTAACCGCCTTGAACTGCCGGTTTTTTAGCCCGTATTTTAACAGCCGGTTAACTGGAACCGCCGGTCCGTCGAACCGCTGGTTCGGCGGGCCGGTTACGGTTTGAGGGGACCATGAATCGTGGTCCGGCGGGCCGAGGCCCAGAACCGGCCCGGCCCGGACGGTAGACACCTCTACTGCCATCCATTTATTTGTTTAAAAAAAAAATAAAAGAAAGAATCCATTTTTCGCTTCTGATTTTGAACTGCTTAGTTAATTATCTCACTCGCTCCATCCTACACGCGCTCTTCCATTTCCTTTTCTTTCACTGCGAAGAGAAACTGGAAACGAAGACACAAAGAACCATCTCAATCTCAATTCAATCTCGATAGGGTTAGGGCTATCCCTAATCCATTTACAGAATATAAACAATCAAGATGGGTGCCAATTCGGTTTCTTCAGATTCTGTTATCGATCTCGATGAGCAGATCTCGCAGCTTATGCAGTGCAAACCACTCTCCGAAACCCAGGTTCTTCTTCAATTGAATCATTTGAAAAATTCGTCTCAACTTCTTTATTTTGACGGTTTTTTGTTTCTTTAGTCGTTTAGGTATTGAATTCTGCGGTATTTTTTTGATATTATTCCGTTGATTTGTTCCACTTTATTCTAAAATTAAAAAATCAATTCAATTTGCAATCTTTTCAAAATTTTCCAATGATTTGAGATTACATTATAATTCTCATTCGGTTCCTGCGAGAAATGAGACATTTTGCCTTTTACAAAGTGCTTTTGTTCTTCTTGGGTGCATAGTTGAGTATAGTTTAAGTTTTTTTCTTTGGCATGTAGGTTAGAGCTTTATGTGAAAAGGCCAAGGAGATTTTGATGCTAGAAAGCAATGTTCAGGTACAGCTCGTTATCCTTTTTGGTTTGAATATGGAACCCGTTTTTGTGCTGGATACAGGGCACGTGCTTCTGCTGCCTCATCTTTGATTTTAAATTTGGGAGATACAAACTCTTCTTAGTAATTGGAGTTGCTCGTGAATTGGGCTGCCTTTTCAGAATTTCAGTTGTTATATCTAATTTTTAATTTTAGTTTGAACCTCTGTTTAAGTGTACTCAACCTTTCATGTTTTCTGGTTGTTATTTTACTTGGATAATAATTATAGAAAGTATTAATGTTCCATTTTTTCTTTTTTTTTTGAATATATCCCAGCCTGTGAAAAGCCCTGTGACAATCTGTGGCGATATTCATGGGCAGTTTCATGATCTTGCAGAACTTTTTCGTATTGGAGGGAAGGTATCAGTTCTGACTATGATCACTTAGTATTTTTAACTCTTCTGTTTCAGATGAGGGAATGTCTAAAATAATATATTGAGACCTGCCAATGCTTTTGAAGGTTCAAGTACTCTTGAGGTATAGTTAAGTAAATTGTCACTGGTCAGGAAACCGTTTGTCTGTAACTCACTATACATTTCAACATACATTTTTTTTTTGTGCATCTCATTTGGAGAAGTACACATAATCATTCTCCATAGTAAAGATTTTATGCGGAGAACAATTGCAGTGTACCTTCTCATTTGATGGTCCATAAATATTGTTTGCTTAAAATTTCCCTCAGGGTCTCAGCTAAGTTTCATATGATAATGTTGACAGTCTTCTGATCTTTTGCTGCTAGAATTCCTCGTTAAAAGTTTATTTTCAATATTTAAACTTTGGTTTGTTTGTTTGTTTGTCTGTGGATATCATTTTATCTTTAAGGAAAAAAGGCCTATGGGAACGAATGTAGTTCCTTTTGGCGTTTCCTTTTCCCTCATTGGATATTTTGGTAAGACATTTGTTGGATTCATCCTATCACTTTGAGATTCAAGTGTGATAATCATCTGTTGAAATTTTATTGACAGTGTCCGGATACCAACTACTTGTTTATGGGGGATTATGTGGACCGTGGTTATTATTCTGTTGAAACTGTATCGGTATGTATATCTCTGCTTGTGCCCTTTCCTTTGCTATTACTCATTAGCACTAATTGCGGCCTCTACACATTTAAATAGAAGCACAAATTACCAATGATGACACTAGTTGCTTTCTACATATATTGATCTTTGTTAATGTTATGCTTTCTTTCTAATTTCTTCATCAGTAGTGAAGTAGGTAAAGATGGAAATATCGAACATGTGCAAAGTTGGTTGTACCCAATATCAAACATAGTTTGCTTTTGCTTTACTGGTAGTTTTTGCTGTATAGGAATCATGTACCTCTTGTGGTTGTTGTTTGAACCATGACAATCTGATGATGCAGTGTTTAAGTTGTATGATAATGATTTGAACCATGACATTATGGTTATGGAGTTTTGCATATTGGATAATAGGGTAAATGTCCACACAGTTTATTTCCACCTATTTTAAAAGCTAAAGTTGCAAAATTATTTTCAGTAGTTATGCTCATTTCATCTAAGGTCTTCTCCTTGCTTTTTTTTCTTTTGCAAGTAAACAATCTCAAGTTTCTGCTCCATTACATTGATTTTATATAATGCACATGTATACCAATATCTCTTCTTTCAGCTAGGTTTCCAACTTCATCCTTAGGCATATGGAAATGGGTGCACCATTATCTTGTTTAATAGATTGGTCATATTTGTGAACAAGCTTGACACATATAACTAATTGTCATAATGTCTAGCTTATGATGCAAGTTGAATGTGGTACATTAACCTTTATTTTAGCCCTTTAACTGTTGGCAAAGCATGTAGCATAAAAAGATGTGCAATGTATGTTGGTGGAATAGATAAATGACTAATGTCTAAACATTTGTATTTCGATCATATTATGCATTAGGTTTTTCTCTGTTAGTAGCATTCTCTGAATTTCAAGCAGCCTTAGATGTTGATTTATTTATTATAGATGTTGAATGCACATGCTTGAACCTTCATCCTCTAGAGTTAGTTAACACTGATTGCACTAGCTAATTTTAAGTTTTTCAAAGCACAGAAAATATCTGAATCATTTTCGTTTTTCACATAATGATTCTGAATTATTTATTTATTTATTTTTAATCCAGCTCCTAGTAGCACTGAAAGTGTGTTATCCACAGCGAATAACCATTCTTAGAGGAAATCATGAAAGTCGCCAGGTATTTCATTCATATCTCTATCATGAGTTCCTACATTTTAATTTAACAGCTGTAACAATACTTGCATACTGAAGAGTATACTATCTTAACCTAAGATTTTTCATGCAGTTTATTTTGATAAAATTAGCTGCTTTAATTTCTTCGTTACTGGTTCTGTATAAATTGACTCTTCATTTTATGTTGGATAATTCAGATAGTTGAGGTTCTTTTTTGGTAACTCTTTTTTTTTAACATGCAATTTAGGACCTGATAGAAAGGATATCAATCCACTTATTCTTCATTATTTTTTCCTATTGACAGATTACTCAGGTTTATGGGTTTTATGATGAATGCCTACGAAAGTGAGTGTAACAAACACAGCCTTTTTTTTGTTACCATGTTCTTGTATGATAATGCACTTGAGTGATTAGGAGTGCTGACATACATACACACATTACATGTATTCATGTTCACTTTTTTCTGTTCTTTTTGTACTACTCAGACTGCCTTTTGAGTTTATTATTAGGCATTAGCATCAAAGTTTTTAAGTTCGAGGTGCAATTTTTTTTTTCACACTTGAATTTTCTAATTTGTTTTATCTATTTTCACATTAATGATTCTTGCATAAGAGTTGTTTATCATTTTTCTTTTGCTTGTTTATATTGTCGTATGGTAAACTTCTTATAGATGATCTGAAGTGTTTTTTGCTTCAGCTAATTAGTTTCAAGTTGGTCATCCTAACTGGACTTTGTTGTTTCAAAAAACATCTGGATTGCAGAAATCAGCAGTGAATTAAAAAGAGAAAAAAGGACTTCTCATTAGATGAACAGTGGATTTTTTATTTGGAATGAGGAAATGCAGTGTAATGCATGGTTCATTTCGTAAGGTTTCGCTTAAAGTGACTTCATATGTGGTAAAATATGGAAACATGGATGATCATGTGCATGGCATTTTAGAGTTTCTATTCAATCATGTAGGATCCCCTTCCATATCCTAATCTTTGTGATGCAGAACTATTGTTGCTATATAATTACCGTTTTTTCTTGAATGGAACATAATGGAGCAAATATTTGATCAACTTCAAATTCTTTACCGTTAATGGAGGAAATACTGTGTGATGCATTTTTTTCGTTTCCTTTTGCTTTAAGCATCATTTAACTTGATTATGTGTTGAACTAATGCAAACATGAACAACCATGTGCATCACATTATAGGGCTTCTGTTAAATCATAGAGGATATCCCTTCTATACACTTTTTACATGAGATGTGCAACTAATTGTGCTATATAACTAAAGTATTGTTTGTTTAGGATGGAACATATTAAGCAAACATTTTGGTCAAATTTCAAAAATATTATCATTGATGGAGCCAGGTCTATTGGAATTTGAATCTGAAGTTTTGTTCAATGTGGCCCCAATCACTAGTAGCATGCCCTTGTTGAGACAGATGATTTCATATGCTTGCATGAAGTTGTACAAAATTTATAAATCTGCTTCTTGCTTGTCTTGCAACTGTTTGATGCTATTTCCATTTTATGATTCTGTTTCAGGTATGGCAGTGCTAATGTTTGGAAGATCTTCACAGACCTTTTTGACTATTTTCCGTTGACTGCCTTGGTTAGTAACACTTATCGTAACTGGTGATGTTTGTTAATGACTACATATTTTTAAATAATGTAAATTTGGATATGTGGAGAAAACTGCAGAATTTACTTATTTGTTCTAAGATGCAAGATTGGGGATATTTAATCCGGGTTGATATTATTCATTCTTATTTCCATTTATGTTAATTATATTTCATGTAATTATGAAGGGGAACCTTAGCGCAACTTAATGTTGTCGCCGTGTGACCAGGAGGTCACGGGTTCGAGTTGTGGAAACAGCCTCTTACAGTAATGTAGGGTAAGACTGTGACAATCGACCCAAAATGGTGTGACCCTTTGTCAGATCTGCACATTAGGGGGTGCTTTGTGCACTGGGCTGCCCTTTTTTAATATATATTTCGTGTCATTATGATCATGATTGTTTTTGGTTTTTCTAAGCTGGCCTGTCAGTTAGAGTTGCTTGATTCTCTCTAAATAATAAATGCATGACTGAATAATAACAAGTTTTTACTGCTTACATATTGGTTATAAGTTTGCTTCTTGGAAAATCTTTGTGTGTGTGTGTATGTGTATGTGTGTGTATATATATGTAAGAAAGTTTGGTCAGAAAATGATATGTATCAGTTATGCATATGTCTGAAGATCAATCATCTTCTGTGTAGGTTGAATCAGAAATATTTTGTCTACATGGTGGATTGTCACCATCAATAGAAACCCTGGACAATATAAGAAATTTTGATCGTGTTCAGGAGGTTCCTCATGAAGGAGCAATGTGTGATCTTTTATGGTCTGACCCAGATGACCGATCTGGTTGGGGTATATCACCTCGTGGTGCTGGTTATACTTTTGGACAGGTTGCGCTCTTCATTACAAATATTACACTTCTCTCTAAATATTATTCCTCGTCTTTTCTCTTTTATTCTATCTTGTAGACCTAAATATACTGAATTCTCCTAATATGGTCCTTATTGCTTTGTATAGGATATATCTGAGCAATTTAATCATTCAAACAACTTGAAGTTGATTGCTAGAGCGCATCAGCTTGTAATGGATGGATTTAATTGGGCTCATGTAATTATCTTTTTCATAATTCATGAATATCTTTGTACTTTTTTTTGTGTCCTAGACTCTTTAAGTTGAGTCTTTTATGATATTGCATTGCTTCCTTGGTGCAGGAACAAAAGGTAGTTACCATATTCAGTGCCCCTAATTATTGTTACCGATGTGGAAATATGGCATCTATTTTGGAAGTTGATGACTGCAAGGGGCACACTTTCATTCAGGTCAGTCCATCACTCTCTCCCAGTTGATAGTGTTAATGCTCTACTGGGTTGAAATCTTCTTATGGTGAATCTGTAAATGGCTTGCAGTTTGAGCCAGCTCCTAGGAGGGGAGAGCCTGATGTGACACGTAGAACACCCGATTACTTCCTATGAATGAGCATTCTACGGCCCTCCGTAGAGAGGTATCTACTAAGTTCTCAATGGAAAGCCAAAAATATGTGTAATAGGCCAGGTTTGGCTATTCTCTTTTTCCTTCTTTAATTCTGTTCATACTTGAAGCCATGCTTGATATTCTCCACAATTGGCAAAAAGGCTAATGGCGGACTGTCGGCAGTAGATATTAGCGGAATTGTGGATATTCTTATTCTGTGGGACCTGTAGAGGATAAATGGATTATGGATTTTTAATCTAGTAGATGCTTTTGCTGCTCTATATTGTAATTGTCAACATGAGTTGTTTAAAAGAAATTTATTATACTGTAAGCCTCTTTTGTTGGTTTGTTTGAGAAAAGAAAATATAGCTGCAGGTTGAGGAGTCTTTTGCACTCTGTATTTGTATATTTTGATATAGACGAGAAGAGAGAGTGATATCATATGGTAATGCTTCTTTTACTTCTCCCATTATGTTTTCAGAAAGTACCTTTATCTTCTTTTCTTAGCTTGTTTGATGTTAATAAATTATTTCGTAAAACTGTAAATTTACAACCTTGAATTTGCTAAATTTCGAAGTACACTGTATTATACGCAACAATTTTAAGACAAACTGTAAATTTGATTTTGTTACATGTTTGGTACATGTTTGGATATTCTTTCCTTTCGTCTTTGGTACATGTTTTGAATGAAGAAAACTGAACGTAACTGGCTAGCTTCAAATTCTGGTAAAAATGGGTTTTGGTTTTGTCCGTGGACAAAATTTCATTTACAAAAATTAGGTGTACAAATTCCCATTGAAACTTTCTAATTATCAATGCCTACTTACGCCAGTTTCTCTTTTTGAAAAGCAAAAAAAAAAAAAAGGATATGCCTCTATAGAACGTTATGGTTACAACCTCAAATAAGCAAAGAGAGAAGGAACAAGATCTACCACAGACCAAGCAAGGCCAGCATATTGCAGAAATCTAATGCCTGTATCAACATCAAATGACTCCTGACTGGAGAAGAAAAATAACCTTTTGATATAACCTGATTGCTTAATCTCGTCTGATTTTTTTCCGACTGATCCATTCAACATGGGAATGTAGGTTGTTGATTTTATGGGAATCCCCAAGGTGTTTGATATCACTGGAAGTACCCATTTGGCTAAGACTTTGCTGCAGAACTTCACAATTAGTATGGTTGGTATGCCAACTAGTGTTCTTCCAAAAAATGCAGGGATCGTCAGTTGCGTAAACAAGCGTGGCACAGATTCGTGGTGGAACTGGTGGAATGTCTGCTGAACCCCAGCCACCTGGACAACAATTAACATTTGGTTTATGTTAATTCCAATCTTATGTCTTAAAGAATTGCACTATGCTTGAAAATGATAATAGAACAATAATATATTTGCCCCAGCAAATTCTGTCTAAAAAGTGAAAATTCACAGAAATGTTCCAGCACACAACAAGACCTGTGATTCCCAAACTCTGTCATCCAAACGGCATAGTGACATGGACTCTCACTTAAATCTAAAGTACCCATGTTAGACAATACAATCATCACAGCACCTCGTACCAATATGTTCATTCAGATGCACAGATTAAACTTTGTTTGTGCAGACATCAGTTCTATCACACTCTTCCTTTTCATTTACAACCACCATAACAATAGTATAAAAATTGGTCTCTTCAATAATACTAAGATTATCTTCTTCAAGGAACAAATAGTATCATTTAGCTCTATTATTTATTGCTATCTTTAACGTTATTCTAAGCATTTCTCGTGTCTCCTTCATCTTTTAGGGGATTTTATGAGCAACATAATTATTCACTAACATTTAGAACGAAGTACTACTATTCCAGTCTCCTAACTGACAGAAACTCTCGATAATTGAAAACTGAAAAGGTAAGTCAAAATTAAACTAAGTAGTTGCTTACTATTCCAAATGTAACACCACTGAAAGCCGTATGGTACTCAAAGCTTGGAGTAGGAAGCTCAGGAGTTGGATAAGCAAAAAGCAATAGGAAGCTCAGGCCAGCCCAGAATGTTGTTACTGTAACAAAATAGTGTATGCAAAAGTAAGAATAAAGCAAAATTTTCAACATAAAGACGATTAGAAACATGACAAGATTCCGCCTTTGGAAGTAGCGGTAAGTATTAAAGCATACGTCCACTGTGGCAAACTGATCATGATATTCCAAACACTATTTTTCTTTGATTGATATGAAGTTCCAACATTTCAAGATACTATGGAACATTAAGAAATCAAAGTCTCTAATCTTTATTGACCAATTAATAAGAAAGATCAAAACCCTACACCCAAACTACATGGCACTTGGCATCACATGCCCAAAACCACCCAGCATCCTATTATAAGAAACAGAAATATCAATTGCTTGAACCCGCAGGTATTTTTCTACTCTTTAGAGGAAGGAAATTTTAAGACTGATTGAAGCTTGCTATCAGGAAAAATTTGGTAGTGGTTTTTTATTTCCAGGTTTTTTCTAATAACTAATTCTAAGATTGTTCAGTCTGCACTAGGCTTTCACCAATTTCAACCTCAAATGTTAGTTGCCTTGTTACAGAACTATCCTACTTGTCCTACTTTTTAGTCTTGATAATGACATTGGAGTTGCAAACCTTTTTGCTTTTTGAAGTTAGGTCCAGATGAGGAAGAAAAGGAAAAGGTAAATGAATCCAATACAGTTATCCATGTTTCTGTTTCTTGTCTAACTCAAATTGAAAGCAACTAAGCATTCAATAAACTATGTAATTGAGTGGCAATCCAGAGAAAGTGTTTGGAATTAACTGATTCAAAATGTAAACCATGAAATAAGTAACAGAGAAATACACATACCATTTTGTCCGGAGACAATAAATTCATCAACAAAATCATGGACATTAAGCCAAAATGCTAGTATTGCCAACCCAACCAGCAGACCACCTATGATATCAATCAAACTGTGCATACCAAGGTAAATTCTCCCTAACAAGAGAAACAAATTTCAGTTCTGAATTCAGTTTTGTGGAAAGTTATGATACAAACCAAAATCTTCTGAACCAAGGATACACTTACCCAAACCAATAAGGCCCACAAGCAAACAAACAATAGCAAATCCAGCAAACTCCACTGTGAAATCTTGATTATGGGTATATAATAGTAAGTAGTGCAGGAGGTATCTGGCAAGTGTCCATTCAAAGAGGATATTAATATTAGATACAAAATTTTTTCTTAACGTGCTAGAAGATAGGCATTTAACAGCTTTTAACATTAAGGTGCACGTTCAATGCAATAACATAACAGAAACTCTGAAAGTCATGTTTTTACCAAGTAATAAACAGTACTGATGATATATACTAGTAGTAATTGCAAAAACATTGACAAACTCAGAACATAAAAGAAGGAATTAATAATTAGCTTTCCACCAATAAACAAGAATTGTGAGCATACCATAGCCTATAGCTGAGTAAGTATACACTTGGTACCATTAAACTAAATCATTCATAAGATGTAATTATAAAACAGTCCACTATAATGTGGTACAAAATCTGTCCTAGCACGAGTAGAAAATTAATTTATGGCAAAAAGGAAATGCAAGGATGAAGCATCAATACCCAGATAAGCAAACAGTGTTAAGTGTGTGAGAAGAGGGCAATCCATATTCCAAAGCATTTTCTTGCTCATCTTTTGTTGCTGTTATTCTCCTCACAGGAGGACAATTGGGTCTAGGAGCTGAAATCACATCCTATTATGCGTAAAGAAAAATATAAGGAACAAAAGAGGAGTTCTTGATCTTATTCCAACAATACAAATGAAAGAATACAAATAGAATATAGAATGATAAAGGCAAACCAAAAACTAATAACAGTGATAATGCAAGAGGTACCTTTATGCAATTTCCTGTATAATCACAGAAAGCAATTAGAAGGGTCATTTGCCTGGCCAACTTTCCATGCCCACTCTACAATTATACCAGAAACAGAAACAATAAATCAGAATTCTGGTGTATAAAAATCAACAACTCCATATTTAAGAAAACATAGAAAATCAAAATACCCAATTACTAAAAATTAGAGAGGAGAGGGAATGATACCCAGAAGAGCAATGGAAGGAAACCAGTATAAAAGGGAACAGAAACAACACAGGACAACCCAGAGAATAAAGCATCCAAGAATCCTTGCTGGTGCTTCTGCAAAATAGCAAAAACAAAATAAAAATGAAATTTAATCAATTCTGCATAAATAGTATGTAATTTTTCAATAATTGAGTGATATCAAGCGGACGAACCTGGATGCGGAGAATAAAAGGAGTGCTAGAGACGACATGATGGGTGACCCAAGGTTGCAGAAGAGATCTAATCCAGAAGGTCACATTAAAGCAAGAAGAAAGAACAATCCAAGAAACAATCCCAAAAAGAGTGACCCCTTGCCACCATGCTATGCTTTCCATTAATCCCTCCTTCCCTCCCTTCAACAAAGAAACAAGGGACCAATAGAAGAAAGAAAAAAATGGAAATTCAAAAGCAGGAGAAGAAGAAGGTGGAAATAGAAATTGAGGGAAGAAAAATAGAAACTTCGAAAAACTGTTGGCAAGAAATCAGGTCAGGGGGATCGACAGGTAAATGGGTTTTTGATTTTGATCGGAATTGAATGATTATTTATTAAATTTGTGAATTTGGTTGATGCAAGTGTCAGGCAGCATCCAGCAGAGCTTTGTTGGACTTTTGGCTGGCGGAGAAACAGCAACACGGTAAACGACATTCCAACCTGAACAAAAATAAATTACTTTTTAATTGTAATTTTTAACAATATTATCCTTAATTAAGGGCATGGAAAGCACCTTATTGTTGGAATGTTGATAGGATAGACGCACTAACAATATTGCAATTCACGCACCCGTCCCAACCGTTTTAATTACGTAGTTTTGAAAATTTTTATTTCATTAATTTAAATATTTTATAGTTTTATTATTTTTATTGTAAATTAAACCAGTCTTACCTACCCATTATTATAAATTTTTTATATTTTCATAAAAAAAATACATTTAAACGATTGAATAAATACTTGTGCAACAATTTAATGAAAAGTCATTCAAATGTTACAAAATACTCTAATACACATGTAAAATTACAATTTTATAGTAGAACTTTATTTTACTCATTTTGATTGAATTTATCATATTAATATTTTTCATTCATCTCGGTTATATTTAAATGATACGTCACTGCTATAAAATAATGTGACTTTTTTGATTTGTAATGTTTTTACTTTTTATTCAATTAAAAAAATTAATTATATTTATTTTAAAACTTTTTAATTATTATAAAATATAACTAGTTTTACCCATAAAATAAGAAAAAAAAATAGTACTATTTTTTTTGCCAAATTATTTAAAAGAAATTGGTGTATTTTTAGAATGGAAAGTTCTCCCTTATTCCTTTACTTATTAGAAGTAGTTTAGATAGTAAATATTTAAGGAATATAAGTATTTTTCCAATTTAGTAAATATTCAAAATGAATGGAAATATTTTTAAAATATTAGTAATTTGGTAAATAGAATTTAGTAACTACTTAAAAGAAATAGATGCATTTTTTAAAAAAATGTTCCCTCTATTCTCTTATTTAGAAGTAGTTTAGAAAGGAATTAATAGGGTAATTGTTTAATAAATTGTCCGCAAATATTAGGGTTGCATAAAAAAATTCTTGCAAAAGTTGGCCAAATAATTTTCATTTCCCTTTCTTTTGTACATTTTCTTTGTTGGCACCCTATTCTTTACGAGTAACTTATTATACCTTTAAACTATCCAAAATATATGATTTATCCCTTACTACGTAACTCAAATGATTTTCCCCCAAATAGAACAAATGGTCCCTCAATTTCCTCTTCCTCAAGCTCTAACAATGGCAAAGAGACTTGTTGGTAACTTTCTAACCTCAAAAATGAATTTCCAAATTTGGCGGTAAAACATGCAAGTAAGTATACTAAATGAAAGATCTTGTAGTGAGGATTTCAAATATGCATTCAAAGTCATTATCCTAAATCCTTTAAAAAAAAACTTGAGTCATTTTGACCTATTTATTTGACCCGTTTCAAACTGAACTTTCCAACCACCAATTGTGGAAAATATCAGTGCTAACATAAAGGTACCATTGAAAGTAACGAACGATGGTCTTGGATTTTACAACTAATGTCCAGAGCAATGATGACATCTCTCATCTTCCTTATAAGGGAAACATGCGTGGATTTTACTCAAATCAAAACAGAGCATGTTTAGCCTAAAATCATGCTGTAAACTTTAGCATAATTCTAGCATTACAGTATATGTATTTCCTAAATTAGCTTCTCTTCATTCTTGTATATAACAGTACAGATTTCTATCAATGAACAAGTGGGGGTGGCGTGCTCAATTTGAAGCACTTCTTATTGGTTATGACCTCCTCAACTATGTTGAAGGCACTTTTCGGTGTCCCTCTTCAGATGGCATCCCGGCTGAAGAACTACGCAAGACCCACTGGGTCCGACAGGACAAGCTTATCCTGAGTGCAATTTTAGCCTCTACCTCTCCTTCCATCACACCCCTCATTGCTACAGCTAAATCCTCTCATGGAGCTTGGAAAAAGCTTACTCACCTTTATGCTAGCCAATCTTGAACTCGTGCAATGCAGTTAAAGGAAGAACTTACCTTAATCCAGCGTGGAAACAGGACCATCACCGAATATCTCCATGCTGTGAAAACTTTAGCCAATGAATTAGCCATCATCGATCATCCAATTTCGGATGATGATCTAACCCTTTATGTGTTGAATGGTTTAGGTCCAGATTTTTGGGAGATTGCAGCGCCGATTCGTGCCCGAGAGTCATCTCTCACCTTTGAGGAGTTGCACGACCTGCTGGTTGGCCACGAGGCCTATCTGAGGCGCCCGGAAACTGCAAAGCAACACTTAGTTGCATCTGCCAATTTTACGAAGACGAAGCCGTCTGCAAGTGGGGGAAGTCATCAGCGTTTCTTTAAAAAACATGATCATTCCTGTAGGCCTCAAGGCTCTAGTCCAGGCTAGTACTCAAATGGAGCCCAACGTGATGGACGACGCCCTAATTCAAGTACTAGTAAACCCAACCAATCTACTCGGCGCTATCAACCTAAGTGCCAACTGTGTGACCAGTTGGGTCACATTGCCAATGCCTGTCCTCAGTTTCATTCATAGAATGTCTCTATAAATTGTGCCACCACTTCTACGGGCAAAGATAAAAATTCGCTGCTTGATTCAGCCGCTTCTCATAATATTACGGGTGATCTTTCAAATTTATCTATTCATTCTGAATATGATGGAACTGACGAAGTAATTCTCGGTGATGGTTCAGGTTTGGCCGTCTCACACATTGGTTCTTTGGCTTTACACTCTCCACACCGAACATTTACATTACGTGATACTCTTTATGTTCCCAATCTTTGCAAAAATTTAATTTCTATGCATCATTTCACCAAACAAAATGATGTCTTTATTGAATTTCATCCCTTTCATTTTTTTGTGAAGGACAAGATCACGGGTTTGATCCTAGTAAAAGGAGAATGTAACAATGACATCTACACCTTTCCGGAATCATTGGCGGTATCCAAAAAGGTTGCTAATATGCATGAAAGGACCTCCATTAATGGATGGCACAAGCGTCTTGGGCATCCTTCTCTTAAAATTGTTCATCATCTTGTTAAGAAGTTTTCTCTTTCTATTTCCTCGCATAAAAGTTTGTCTTTATTATGTCATTCATGCTCTATTAATAAAGCACATCAACAACCTTTTCGTATCACCAGTCTCCAAAGTCATGAGCCCCTTGAACTTATTTACACGGATGTGTGGGGACCCGCTAGTTATACTGGGATTGATGGATCATGATACTACCTTATTTTTGTTGATCATTATACAAAATATATATGGTTTTATCCCATGACCACTAAATCTGATGTTTCTACAATTTTTTCGCACTTCAAAAAATTTGTTGAAACCCGCTTTCAAAAATCCATCAAAACATTATACTCTGATAATGGAGGTGAGTTTATTGCTTTAAAATCCTATCTCTTACTTCATGGCATAACTCACCTCACCACTGCCCCTCACACCCCACAACAAAATGGTGTTTCTGAACGTCGTCACCGTCATCTTGTTGAAATGTGACGCAAGCCAGGAACCATTAAAGCTAGCCAATGGACCTATCACAAGGAACATGGCTAAGAAATATCAAACGAGGATGGACATATATGCTCAAGAGGAGGTTTCTAGAAGAATCCAAGACCAAACAAGTATGAAAACGG
>CANUEY010198968.1:0-21877 GCA_948099555.1 Croton setiger
ATTTAAAAAAACAATTTTGATTGATTTTTATTTTTAAAATTAAATTGTTATAAGTATAGATAGAAAGCAATTGTAAAAAATAAATACCACTCATTAAAATTAAAGCTGACACATATATGGAAATATATAAAAATTTAAAAAATGTTAAAATATCTTTTACACATTTTTCATCTGTAAAATGAAACTATTGGTCAATAAAAAAATCAAAAAATACAAAACAAAAGAATATGAGTTAAGAGAAAATCAAAATTATTTTCACAATATTAAAAAAAAAACATATGTAAAAAAACAAAACAATATTGTACATTATTAACATTTTTAGTAATGATTGATAAGAGATTAAAAATAATTCAAAAGTTATTTATATTATGAATTATAGAAGGTTAGAATCGAAACTTTAGTTCATTTTAGGTTTATTTCTATATAAAAATATTTAAAATTTATATCAAATTGATAAGATTATAGTAACAAAATTAATTTCATTAAACTAATTTTTTTACATACATTACAATATATTTAAATTAATAAATTGAAGATAATAAAATAGGTATTAAATCATAATATTTAAATTTAGAATATTAACATTTTCTGATTTGATCAAATATAATAATATTTTATTAATTTTTTTAAATTTTTGACCTAAATCTTATTAGATGTTTTATTAATATTATATTATATAATTATAATATTAACTTTTTTTCTTCCAAATAAGAAGAATATATTAATTTATTTATAGGAAGAAGAATATATTAATTTATTTATATTAATTTCTAGGAATGATAGCTTATGAGAAGAAAATTTAAAAGAAATTTTCAAAAAAAAATTAAATTATACAAAAAACATAAGAGAACCTTAAAAATTAAAGAAAATTTGAACATAGATATTAATACAAAACATAAAAATAAAACAATAACATACTTCTTTTCTCTGAAAATATATCCAATGAAAAATCTATGAAACCTGTAGAAGTGCACAAAGATTAAACAAATTTAAAAAAAAAAAAAAACATGAAAGCAAAATGTGTAATTTTGAGCTTATGAGGACTGCGACAAACAAAGTATCCATATGACTACTATTTATACACATGAGAGTTAGGGTTACCGTTTTTACAAATGGTAGGTATAATGAAATTTGCATAAATTTCTCATATATTTAATATAGTCAAAAATTAATTTTTGACTATAATTATTGTATGTATTGTTTACATTAATTGCTAAGGATAATATATTAATTAATTGTCATATTTAATATATTAATTGTGAGTAAACTAATAATAGAAAGTTTTGAATTTATAATTTATATTAATTATTTTCATATTTAATATATTAATTGTGATAATATAATAATAGAAAGTTTTGAATGTATATCTATATATATATAGTCTTATCATTTACATTAATTGCTATATTTTTTTTTCAAATTAATGACACACTTTTTGTATTTAAATTTTAAATTTTGAATGAAATTAATTAATATTGCAAGTAAAATAATAATGGAAAGTTTTATATATATATATATATATATATATATATATATATATATATATATATATATATATATATGAATATGTCGAATATTTTAAATAAATTATTATTAGATAAATTAAATTTTTTATCCTCTCACAATATTTAACAAAATTTATTATGATATATTTATCTTTCTATAAATCAATTCTAATTATGTAAACATATTATAATGTATATTTAGCCCAATTATATTATATTATTAATATAATATAATGTTATTTTTAGCTTTTCATTTTAAATTTCTTTTTTTAATTTTGTTGTTACCTTAATTAGCCCAATTATATCATAACAAACAAAATTTTCCCATTTAAATTCTTTGAAATAACATGCAAACAACTTTTATATGTTGCCAAAATTACTTTGGCAAAAGTTGCCCAGAAATTAGATTCAACTTGTTTGAAAATCTTGAAACATTTTTATCTAAGAGAAAAGAATTTGAAACATTCAAAATTAGTCACAAAACAAATAATATTTTGCTAATTTTTAGAATCAAAATGTTAAAAGATATCTTCTTCAAGCGTTTTAAAATTATAAATGGATCCATTTTTAATTTTATTAATAAAAGTTTAAATTCATTTAAACATTTTAAATCAGATAAACTAAACTCTAAAAAACTAAATTTAAATATGATTAGAATAAATTTATTAGTTTATGTTAAATTTGTAATCTAAAGTGAAATTCTATAATCTCAATGAAATTATATGGAAACTAAGTACAAATAATCTATTATTTAATAGGAAAAAAAAAATAAGGAGGATATGCATTTGGGGAGACCACCGTTGTTTTAATAGAAATTATTTGCATATTTTTAGTCTAATTATTTAGAAGTTTAGACTATTGTAACACATATTTTTGCCTATTTTATAAATCTTTCCCTTTTATTATAAGGGAAAATATTTTGGTTTCGAGGAACTAAGTTTATTTTTTAATTTAATATTTATTATTATTATTAGTAAATTTATCTATATCATTTTAATTTGATATTTTTTAATTATGAATTACAAATCATATAATGAATAAAGAAAAAAAGGAATGTGATTATAATTTATGTCAAATACCAAATTCAAAATCAAATTAAATAATTCATAATAATTCATTACAATTAGAAAAAAAAAATCAAATGAAACACATTAATATTTGATTATCTTTAGTAAATTTAAAGAAAAAAAAATTGTATACAAAAAATTGCAATCTAGCTTCTACAAATAAGTTGCTATTCTCTTTATTCAATTGCAATTCCAACTAAAACTGAAATCATAATTTCATAATCTGTATAGAAAATATATTAAAACCCTAATTAATTCACCCACAAAATCAAACAGGAGAAATTGAAATTGTTGAATAAAATGAGAGAAAGAGATCGATTAAAATCTAAATTTTACATAAACAGATAAAAAAAAAAACAAAAAACCCCAACTTAATTGGAGGAGGTTCTGGAAATTGGATGAAGAACACGAACCGCTATTCTTCGTTGCAGCCGCTACCTTCAACAGACTCTTCGTTACAGTCGCCCGTCGTTGATTAGGGCTCCCCTTTAACGACAATAGGCTGTCGTCTTTCGTGTTGCTCCTACTGTATGCGAAAGAAAGAGAGGATTTGCATGAAGCTGAAATAGAGAACGAAAGAACTCCAATTCGAACCAAAAATTAAGGTTAATCGAATAAAAAAAATAAAAATCGAAGAGAGTAAAACACGTAAATATCAAAAATATAATCACAAAGCAAAACACATAAAATCTCAAAATTGAACTGAAATTTATAGCAGAGATTAGGTTAGGGAAACAATTGAATTTCAAATCTTTTAAAAATGGTTTGAATTTCAAATCTTTTAAAAATGGAAAGAAAATTACAACATTATTATTATTATTATTATTATTATTATTATTATTATTATTATTATTATTATTATTATTATTATTATTATTATTATTAGAAGTAGCATCAATTAGAATGGATAAGCATTTAATTTTTTATTTTATTTATAATTTATGTTTTATTTATTATTATTATTATTATTATTATTATTATTATTATTATTATTATTATTATTATTTATAACTTTCCATTTTAAATTCCATTTATTATTATTATTATTTATAACTTTCCATAGTGAAATAGTTTAAAATTAAATACTACATATATTTTATAAACTTTCTATATTATTATTATTATTTAAAACTTTCCATTTTAAATTTAATTTTTTAAATTGAAAATAAATATTATAGAAAATGGTAAGAAATATTTAAATATTGAGAAACATTTAATGTAATGTATAGTTTATTTAAAAACATCAAAATTGAAATAGTTTCTAAATATAGTCCAAAACCTTGTTATTATATATTATATAGATTGGACTTAGTTTTGTTAGACTTTAGTTACTAAGTTTAGTTCAGGTTTTGAGTAAGTAATTACAGTTTGCATTCATTATTGCTCTACTCCTCAATTTATATATATTTTCTATTATATTCTGAATTGAGTATCAAAATTTGTATGGAATTATGCTTTAAATGTTATATTCGCGTTTAAATGATTAATGACTATGACATAATGTTTGAAACTTGTATAAAATAGTTGAAATTTATTATGAAATATTGAAAACAGATGTATTAAAAAGAAAATAATAACCGAATTTTTAAATTGTATTTTTTTAATTAATTATCGAATTTAGCCATATCATTTTTTAGAAATCAATAATTTTTTAATCAATCAGTTGATATTTTTTCGCTTGAAGTACGGATATAAACATAAACTGTGCATATAACCTTTTTAACTATCTAATAGGAGTAAGTTTACGAGTTTTTTTTACCTTTATTTATCCTTGCCGATGTTCTTCCCCATAACCTGCGTCATTATGGTACGACAAGGTGTTTGCTAAAAGTGTAACGAATTTTATTGAGTTTGCGAGAATATTTAAGCACCAATTCAGACTTGACTTTGAAGAAACTGTGAGGGGGTCGGATGGGACTCTAAACCACTGTTTGTGGAGTGGATTATTAATATGATTTTAGATAAAATGTTTGGGAATAAATGTTGAATAATGCTTCTTTGGAACACGTTTTTCTTTCTATCTACCAAAATATAATTCATTCATTTTGCATTAATTATTCTTCCTATTATTTATTGAGATTGTTATGAAAATGGATGTCTTTGAAGTAGATAAAAGATTTTATTTTTTTTATCAAACGTGTATACTGATAATTTTCTTGGTGTGAGGAATAAAAATTTAGTATAATATTCTAGTGCTTTATTACAAACTTTTTAGATGCCGGTTAGAAATCTAAAAGTTAAAGTTTAGGTATTTGATAAATTTTAAAATTAATAGCTGATAGAAATTAGATACTTAAAATTTTAGTGGGAATGTTTTTCATTTCATCTGATAACTGATTTATATTAGAACTATATTAATCTTATTCAAATAAAATAAAAATTAATATTTAATAGATAATTATAAATTAATTGGTAATTTCACGTTCTAAAAATATTGTCTATTTTATTTTTATCAAATACCAATCTGAATTAGCTACAAGCTATCCGTCGTTATGAATAGTTAAATCAAATAGATTCTAAGAGATAAAAATTACAAGAGGAGATTTTCTATTAACAACCAATTTAGCTAGATTCTTCACAAAATAATTTTCTGATCTTTGAATATAACAAATAACATTAAATAAATTGTGTGATAATTGCAAAAAGATGGCACCAATAGAAATGTGTCAAATGAATAAATCAAATCACTTTGTTTGATGGTCAAGTGGCTCTACACTCCATAAGTAAGATGTCTCTCTTTAATTTAAGAGAGAAAAAAAAAAAAATTAAATTTTAAAATTTTGAGAGAAAATAAGTGTCAAAATTATGACAAATTGAAGACTTAATATCTCTTCAAAATTAAAATGCTCGTCTGATAAAGTTCATCAAGATAATAGAGGAACAAGTTTCTAACATTTAGATTATCGTCAAAATAGTTTCAATATAAATTCGAAATCAAATCAGTGTTATCATCACTTCTTGCTCGTGGCACAAATCCAGCTCTAAAGCCTTGACAATAAGAAGATGCTAGCTCTCCCCAAAGTATAAATCCTTATGCAATCGTTGGTCATTAAAATTTTTCCATGAAGATTCAAAATCAAGTCTGTGCGACCCTCATTTTGAGTTCATGATACAAAAGTTGTAAATAAAACTCAAGACCTATGTCAAATAAACTCCTAAGACCTTTGCCAAATCCAAAGATATAAGGTTCTTCTAACTTAAAGTCAAGATCGATTCAAGATTAAGTCAACCACCCTTGAATCATCTTCATCAGAATCAGCTCCACCCTTGCATTGTCTTCAATGCTTATCAACTATAATTCAAGATCAAGTCTGAATAATACTTAGTTATCTTTAATATATTGTCCATTGATTCGAAATCAAGTCATCATCTCTCTCACTTGGTGTTCCTTACAAAAAGATGAATGAGAGAACCGCCTTTCTTTATATTAGAAAGAAACAAATAGAGATTATAATTTGTATTATTCTTTTTCAGGAATACAAAATTCTTATTCAGACAGATACGAAAATCAATCACAAATTTGATTGGGTTTGGAAAGGAAAGTTAATCATCAAATTTCAAACATTTTAGCTTTAGCAATTCTTAACCCATTTTTCATTGAAGACAAGAATGTTTGGACGCCACAAAATAAACCGAGATGTAATGAAGAGAATTAAAATCCAAAAAGTTATGAGTTATCTTCCTGTCTAATAAAATTTAAATGATTCCCATTCCCATTGCTGAGCCAGATTGGAAAAGAATGATTGTACTAAATATCATTACCGTTCACTGTGCTAATTAAATATCCGAATAACTCATTAATAACCTAAAAGTTTGGCTTAAGAAATTTTTGAAATTACTTTTATACTATTTTTCAATATTTCTTGAGTCATACTGTCTACTTCAATCCTTACTTAAAAGAACATAGAGTAGTTGGTTTCATAGGTCTATTTCTTGAGTGGTAAACAACTTAGATTTGTTTAAACCCCATATAGAGATTTAAAGAGCCTCTGATACATTTACTTCGGTGTGTTCTGTTCTAAAGTTGAAGCTACACAAGGCTACAACATTAGTGAATACATTTCAAGGGTTGGGCGAGTTAGCTAATTATTTACATTCCACTAATTTAGATTTTAAGATGAGACACAAATGATAAATAACTCAAATTTCCATATGTTCTTGAAAATTTCCCAACAGCTCTCAACTTCTGAAATTAATCTTTTATCATACTATTAATGTAAGCGAAAAAATTTATATATTATACCTTCTGCATTTATGACAATTAATACCAAAAAAAAAAAAAAAGTTCAACATCACTTGATTTCTTTAGATACTTAAATAGGATTCTTGGGTCCTCTCTATCCATACATGCACAATTATGGTAAGAATTTCCATCAGTTTGGTGAGATTAGTTGTTAAGACAGAAGGATACTATCAGAATCATAATTATAAAACTTTAAAACAGGAAACCATGTCTGTGTTAATGATGCACGAATGGATCGCATATATTTCTTTTCTAATGACCAAATTTGAGTCAGGCACAACCACTGAGAGCAGCAAAACTCTCTCTACCTCTACCCTACCCAGTTTTAATGCAGCTATAACAACCCTTACCAGTTGATATACATGCTCCTCCATAGTCATATATTTCTAGTGGTGTAGCAAGTGAACATAAATCAAAATCGAAAATGCAGATATATATAAACATATAAAAACCAAAAAGATTAATTAAAAAGGGAGAAGAGAAGAAAATGTTGAGTATTAATATATATATATATATATATATATATATATAGTGGTTAAAGACAATCAGAAAATGAATATATGTTTTGAGCAAGTACCTCAAGATCTCACTTAGAATAATGTGTAATTCATATAGTCAGATCCAGAGTACTTGCCCCTTTACCATAATATTCTCTATTAGTACTAATATTATTATTATTATCATCATCATTTTCTCCTCTCTTCAATCTACTAATCTTTGATGAAGATGGTGGAGAGTAAAGAGATAAAGATAACTCACTATCAACTTCACTTTCCTCCATACTTTGTCCGGCAGCCGCCCCCGCCGCAGGAGTTAGCTTCAATGACAGATCCAAATCAAGATTGCAATCTGCAGCTTTCCTTTTGAATGCAGATTGTAAATTACCTGTAGCTGCTGATTTTGTATCCGAAACGACAAGACGTCTGATGTCAAAAGGATTGGTTTTTTCCCCTACTTTGGCTTGCATTAATCTATTATTATCAGCGAGGAAGCTTGAGCTTGACTGCATTTGCCACATTTTTTGATTAAGTGATTGGAAATTGCAATTACTATGATTATTATAATTATAATTGCTATTGGCTCCAAATATCCTCTCGGCTACTGTTCCATATAATCCTTGTCTGGTTTCGTCGACTAAACACCGACCCATATGTGGATGATAAACAAAGTTTTCTCGAGCATTCCAAGGGGCATCTCCTCCGTATCTTCAAACCAACACAAATTTTTTTATTATTTGGAAATTCAAAATTAGGGTAAACCATAAAATTAATATGGAAAAGCTAGAGCATTCGAATGGAATCACATTCATTATTTTTTTCCACAAACAAGTCAGGCGAATCGTTTATACAGAATCTTAAGATGAATCAGAACTAGTGGGTTAACAGTTTTAAATTTCGACTATCTATTATAAATTAGACAAACAATTGAATTTGTAATTGTGTTTAATTTATAATAAAAGTTAAAATTAGAAACAGTCATATGCTATTTTTGATTTTGGACTTTGTACACATGATTTGCTAATTTGTTTTTTTAAAAAAAAAAAAAAATCATAGCAGCACCCAAATTGATAATCTGTTAAAAAATTGATTAATTGCAGAGAGTTGTTGTTGGTACCTGTAATTGGAGCCATACCGGTGGTTATTGTAACCTTGAAGCATGGGAAGTTGGCTTAGGTTATAAATATTGCGATCTCCGCTTTCCACAAGATGCCTATGATCCGACATGGCTGTCATATACACTTTTTCATTACTAATTAATCCCACTCCTAAATATATATTTTCAGTTCATGATCCCGTAACATTTGTTGACTAAGATTGAAAATACTAAATTGAAGAGCTTGAATTACCTTGACTTGGATCGTCGATCTTCTTGCTTCTGTACATCTAATTAATCAAAAATGACCAAGAGAAATTAAGATCAAAGAAAAGAATCTTTCTTTAAAATTCAAATGAAAAATCAACCAAGGGGAAAAAAACCTGTAAATGGCTTTTGACATGAGCAATGCTAAGACCATTAACATTCATAAGTTGAAGAACCAACTTAGGAGTAGCTCCTAAACCAAGAAAATAAATTAATTAAAAGAGGAAAAGAAATAATGAAGAAGAAATGAAATTGAACTTACTGTCTTGACCACCAAGTCTTTCAACAGCTTTAACAAAGCAAAGATGAAGCTCAGGAGTCCAACGAAGCCTAGGCATCTTGGATCTAACATAAGGCCTAACAGAAGGTTTCTTGTCGCTCTCTTCAACGGTACTATTACTTGAACTTGCGCCATTTTTAGGCATGTTTTCATCTTCATCATTCTCTCCACTTTCACTTTCTTCTTCATTTTGTCTTGTCTTTGAGCAACCCCTTTGCTCACTAATTACTTCCATTATTATCCCAAATCTACAATTTTATTTTCGTGAGAGACAAACACAACTTTACAAGAAAAGGTTTTAGGGTTAAAGACAGCTAAAAAAAATGAATCAGCTTGGGATTAGGGCCACTAAACACTTACAACAACCGCTAAACTTAATTAACCAATTATAGATTCTCCCCTCTTAATCCATAGAAATGAAAAATTATTATTGTTTAAAGAACACGAGGCATCAATCTTCGAGAATGAAAATTTCATCAAATAGAGAAAAAAACCAAACTTGTTTTTTATAATTTGTTTTGAAAGAACAGTATACAAAGATGGAGTTGGAGTTGCAGTTTTCTTGAGAGAAAAGAGGAGATAGGGAAAAAAACCCTAGATCTTGACAAACAACACACTCTCTCTCTCTCTTTCTTTGGGACATGTAAACAATTATTCACCTAAATTTTTGTACGTACCATTGATTTTATATTTAATATGAATATATAATAATGTTTTATTCTTTTTAATTTTATTTTTAGTGTAGAGTATGATGATGATACACATGTGCATGCATGGATGTCATGCACTTCAATAAACACATTTTTTATTTTTATTTTATGAGAATAAATAAAAACATCTGCATTTGGTAAAAATTGGAGTCTTACAAGCCTTTCTTTATCGTGTTGAATAAGTAAAATATAAAACAAATTAATATATACACAGAAGGAGCATTTTTACTATTTTCAGTAATATTGTTTGGACAATTATCTGTTTTTGAATTTTATTGATGGAATTCATTTTTTATATCAGAAAAAAAAATTATTTTATTTATATTAAACCTAGGAAAAAGTTAGCATATTAATTTATTAGGTCTTGTATTAATTATGTTACATTACATTCATTTTAATTTTATTTTCTAATTTCTGAATTATTGCCTTTCCGAATTAATTAACTGGCTTTTGGAATAATTCATAAATTCATTTATTATTCTTTATTTCTTTTAATTTTTTTTGTTACGTGACAACCAATATATAGAATATTAATTTATTCTAATAACCAAATCCCCACAAAATGAATTCTAACCAAGAATAATTATTCTTCTAACCAAAAATCTAGCTACATTTATGATATTCTCATACCTCAGACTGAGACTGAGATTCAAATTTGAAACATGAGTTTCAGGACAATGAGTCCCAATAACTACTCTATCACAATGCATATAATTTAATTTTTTTTTTCTAATTATTTTATTTTTTTTTCTTAAATGAGCAGCACAATTTTTTTTTAATTTCTCTCTATCGTCCATACCCTACTCCGGGGACAAACTCAAGATTAAAACTTGCGAGGAGTAGTCAATTAATATGTGACCTGATTAGTCATCCTACCTTTTATGAAAATAGTAAGATTTGAAGGTTTCAAGCTTCTACAGTGTAGCTCACATCACTATCCGATTCGTTTATAACATTTTGAATATTAAAAAAAATGGGAGGGTAAAAAAAAAAAACAATAATTTCAAATTTTACTCTTAGAACTGTAGGTAAAATTATTCAATATATATACTCACAATTACCAAAAGGATAGTATTTTAATTTTAAGATATGCATTAATTAATAGAAAAAAAGAATAATATAATTAAGAGAAAAGATATTTAGGGATAGGGGAAGTTGCATGTGTGTGTGTGAACAGATGGAGGCATGTAGAAGGGTATAAGTGTTTGATTAATTAGGGTTTGAAAGCATATGCATGTGTTAGTGTCAAAAAGAAATAGCCTTTGTGTAGAGAATCACGGATCTCATCCTCTTCTTCTTCTCTGGCTCTTCACCATTTACACCTCATTTTCCTCTGCCATTTCTAAACATACACATGCTTTTCTTTTTATCCATATATTTATGATCTCTTAATTGGGTTGTTTTCTAAAATAAAATCAGATTATTATTTTGAATTTTTTTATATGTTATTCAACAGATAATGATCTGAAATTCAATTATGTAATGTTTTTTGGAAAGGAAAAATGGGGAAGAGAGGTTAGGGTTTTGTTTGTATTCGGGGTTAATATTTATTTAATTATTTGTGTGGGTGGTGTGGTCCCAAAATCAAAGTTGAAAGAGAGACAAACATGCGAGTCCACGGGAAGGAGGGAAATATTTAGGATAATTCATTTGTGAAATCCCATAACTCAAAAAACCAATTTAATTAATAGTTAAGTATTTTCTCTTTTGTTTTTAATTCTTTGATTTCCAAAAAATACAAACTGTTTTGCTGACATGTATTGAGCCAATAACTTCTGGAAATCCCAACTAAATTCTCAAAAACCTAAATTACATTATTATTATATATGGTTTCATGACATATGAACTAAAAATTCTAAGTAATTAAAACTTTAAACTTTTCTTGGAACATAATTATAGAGAAATGGATAGCTTTCTGGACAAATATTTCTACATCGTATTTTGTACCATTTTTATATAGTTATCTCTAATCATCACTGTAACGTTTATAAATTTATTTATTTAATCTATAAATTAAGTACATATTTTATTTATTTATTTGACCATATTAAGTAGCCTGAAAAAAAAAATCTTTTTCTTAGTATAAAAAATATTCTTCCTAACTAGAAATGGATTGGTATTGAAACATATAAATTCTAGCGTTTTTAAGCTTTTTTTTTTTTTCCCATTATTCAGAACTTAATCGAATTTATCAAAATTTTAATTTATTCGCAAAGAGATAAATAAATGAATTATTATTCTGCTCCAATCAATTAAGAACGATATAAAGAAATGATAACACACTCTATTATCTAAAATCGCTAAATGAAGTGGATTCATTAAAAATTCACAGAAAAAAAATAAAAAAAAAATTATACCCCTTCTATATCTTATATGTATGGTTTTTTTCCTGACGAATCTCTTGTTATTTAGTAAAATTTTTGAAGTTTGGGTTATTAATTAGTGTAATACTAGTAAATAAGAAATTTTTTTAAATGATATTCAAGAAAAAGTATTCCAAGAATATTTATAGAATTAGAGAAACTCGTTCATTTGTTGTTGTGCCTGGGTTTTGAAGGTTCTCAGCCACATGGATAATTCAACGTACTCATCAGAGCCTAACTCTGAGATGTGGATCATCCAAGGCACATTAGCATTATGGATTAACTATATAATAAAGATCTTAAATTATAAATTAATATTAAAAAATTTTCCTATCTTTACACTAAATTGTACCCTCGTTGTTTTAACAGAATCAGCATTAATTTTTTTTTTTTTTATGAGGCCTTGCTTGCAGCAATTGAAGAATAGAATGCAGAAGCCTCATTTTTTCACAAAATTCGCCTCCCAATAAGCATTCATAATTTTCACTATAACATTAAACCATATGAAGGAAATTAAAAATAGAACAACTGTTTCTTTCAATAGGCATTTCTTTTTTTAATAATTGAATTAGTTGTTGTTTAGAATTATTCAAATCTTAATAAAATTCATTTACAAATTTGTAAATCATAAAAATAGATTGTCACATGAAAAGGTGTGTTTGGATGTGCGTGTATGAATAAGATTAATCTAGCTAAAGGCAACCTTTTTCATTCCTCCCACGTGTATCAGTATTCGACATTACCCAAATCATAAACTTCATTACTTTCTGGAAACAAAATCCTATTACCAAACTCATATATTTCCAGTGTTATTTACAGAAATAGAAATTGAAACTTTTACATTCAACTATTTTCATATAAGATAAAATGGTAAATTAGGTTTTTATTTTTTTTTACTAAATAAATATCTCAATTATTAAATTTCTATTTCTTAAAAGAAAAATACTACTAAATTTCTAACTTTTTTTTAAAAAATTTCATGCAATGTTTTAAATAATGCATGGGTTGTTGATCAGATATTCCGATTCTTTTATGGAACGTGGGGGTGGTTGCTGCTAAAACTGGAAATTTATCTTAATTAATATTTTAAAAATAAATTAATTATTTTTATATTCCTTTTGATTTTAATATTATTTTGCTGTATTGATACTGCATATTTGTTAAAAAAAAAAAATACAGTAACATATCTCACCACCAAATACTAGAACAAAAGATTCTTTAATATGAAAAAAAAAATCAAGTGTGAATTAATTTAAAATAAAAATTAATTAAGGAGAAGAAACTAAATTAATTAAATTTAAATAAGGTTTGAAGGTGGTCTGGTCTGGAAAGGTTCACTCCAACACCTAGCCTGTGAAGTCAACTCCTAACAGTACTTTTTATTGTCTTTTTGTTATAATTATAATTATAATTAATTTGCATGAGAATACGTGAACCCTATTAATGCGGATCTACCATCATTTGAGAATGAGGATGTCTGTCCTTTTATACAACTTGTCTGCTCACCCACCCTTTTATTATTTTTATTTTATTTTTATTTTTATTATATATATATTATACTCACTGCTAAATTAATATACTTAATAATTAATTTAACATTTCATTACATCTACATGCCCAAATGCATTTAGAGGCTCCTTGTACTATAAGCTCTTTTTTTTGTAAGACCTTTTGTTGTACTAATAGAGTGATTAAGCCCATATACTACTAACGTGTATATTGTGACCCATCTAACAGAGCCCTTGCAAACCAAAGGCACGTAGAAGTCCCAAAATGTCAAAAACGACTTTGTTTTGGCAGGAAATAATCGAAAAAAAGAAAAAATAATTATAATCTCCCTTTCTTCTTCTTCTTCGTTGCTTCTTCTCTCTATTATAAGTGTAAACCACTCCTAAAAGTCGACTCATAAATTGCCCAACCTAAGGGGAGGGGTCGCACATTATGTTTGAAGCAGAGGTCGAGGGTCAACCTCATACACACCGATCCATTGATCATCTTACCTTTAGAAAGGCGATTTGCAATAAGCTTTAGACGAGATCGCGTCCTTAAGAACTCACAAAAAAGCCAAGATCTCATGGGGTTATGAAATTCGCAAGGCCCAAAGCATCCTATTGGGCGCCAGATCTTCGGATTTCACCGTCACAAACTCCCTATATAAAGAAATAAAGTCACTTTGAGAATTAAGTCACACATTTGATTAAGTTTTTTTATTTAGGAAATTTGTAAGTTTTGGAAGTGTAATTAAGAATGAATATGAAATATATTCAGGACTTGAATAAATTCAGGATTTGAACATTATTTGGCGGTTATTGATATTCTTGGGAAGTCGTTATATTAACGAAATTGAAGACTATTCCTAAATTACCATTTGAGCTTACAGTAAAAATCTAGAGCGCATGGAGGAATAGCCCTCAGATTTATGGAGATTCATGGAGTTGATGGTTGGTCTCAGCCCATCAAAAGTTGTTGCCAACCAATTTCATTGATTTAAACGAGTATATTTTGAATTTTTTCTTAACCGATCAT
Source organism: Croton setiger (assembly GCA_948099555.1). Taxonomy (NCBI): domain Eukaryota; kingdom Viridiplantae; phylum Streptophyta; class Magnoliopsida; order Malpighiales; family Euphorbiaceae; genus Croton; species Croton setiger. Next base: position 14,555 of record CANUEY010198968.1, read on the forward strand.
GAGTTTTCTCTCTGCCGGCAACCAAATGAGCCAACGTCAGACTAGTCCTCAACGATTGAACAATCGTCGTTAGCTGAAAGAGCGACCATGATAGACCTAACGGCTCTATTTTCTGTGCGACCCGACCCGACCCGGCCCGGCCTATGCTTGACCCAAACTCAAGTTCTCCAACGTTGAAACTGATCAATGCCACAGCCAAACCTTGCCAGACTTCTGCCTCGACGCTCGCAAGTTTCGCACCTTCCAGCTTATTGCCTTCTAGATCTACTGCACTTATTGTCTTCCCGATTTGCTAATAATGTCATGGATTATTATTATTATTATTATTTGAATGTGGTATTTCAAGTCAAGAGCTACTTGAATCCTTGCAAACGAAGGAATCAAAGAGTTTTGACAGTGTTGAGTTCAGATTGAAAAAAGAAAATTCTGTATTTTTGGTGTATTGCGGTGGTTGTGGGATTGGTCGGGAAGAATAAAGTCGGGAAGAAGAAGGATACACCAATCCTATTTATTTTTTTTAAAAAAATAAAATAGAAAATAATAAATTTTATTTTTTCTTTTTTTTAAATTTAATTTTTAACTGCGTTTTTCGCGATTTATTCCCGTTAGATAAAGTGGTCGTGAATATATTTTAGTTAGTACACGGACTTAATCGCTCTATTAGTGCAGCGAGTGGCCTTATAAAAGAAGACTATAGTACATGACCTCAATATGCTTTTGGTACATCTATATTCTTATTAGTATTATATATATGTTGGATCTCATCCACCATGCATGCCCATGCCCGTACCAATGTTCATCACTTCACATGCCACATATATCTTAATCAAATTCCAAATTTGGACTATTTACCCCCTTTTTTTTAGGATTTTGTGATTTGATTATGTCAGATTTTTTGGTCAACAAGGTTTAGAACAAATAAGAAGCTTAATTATGTGTTCTTCTATGGAAAATAAAACATAAAAATAACAGAGAGAGTTCAATCCAAACAAGAACTCTATTATTTGACTTATTAATCTAATTGAGAATGAGGATTTATTCTTCTATTACGTGTTATTGAATTTTCTACATTCATCAATTTTAACATTAGAAAATTGAGAAAAATACTATTTTTGTCTATATTTTTTAGAAATTAACTATTTTATCATTATATTTATTTTATCTCTGTTATTTACAAAAATTATACTAATTAAATGTTGATGAAAATTGAAAAAACATTTATCATTTGAATTTTTTCTTTATAAATATAATTTTTTTTTTAACTAAAACGATAGATATTTGTTAGAAAAGTTGAAAATAATTTGTTAATCTAATAGTTTTTTGAATTTTTTTTTTTTAAAGAAAATTAGCACAGGAAAAAAATTATTATAGAGAGCATTTCCGGCCATTAGAACACTAGATTGTTTTGTTTGGAGTTGGAAGCTTCAAGGAAGCTAAGCTACAGCTTGACAAAACCTGTTTAATTTTAACTATTTTATTTTTCGTATATATATTTGTTGAGATGTCAAATATTTATTTGGTTTCTGTACGTATTCTTATTTTCCTTTTGAAGAATAACAAATCCAAGGTTTTAGATATAATAATAATCAAAATTAATAAAATTACGAAAGGGATTGGAATATGGTAGACAGAGTGACGGCCATGCAGCTCTTGCTCCTCCCTCCACTCTAACCAATCAAAATGTGACACCTACGCATTATATATATATATATTTTTTTTTAATTATTGATTGAATTAGATATATTCTGGCCTAATGTTTACTTCATTCTTCGATCTGAAATTTGCCAAATTCTCTTACCCAAGAAAGTAACAGAGAAATTCAATTATATTCCTAATCTTGGATTAGTTGGCCTTCCCTTACATAATTGTAGTAATACACGCAAAAATAGTTATATTAATAAAACAAACAAAGATTCTCTACATGTAAGACCCAAAATAGATTTAAAATTAATCTTCAAAAATATTATCAAAATAGATTAAATTAAATATCATGCATAAAAATATATCATCAATATATATTTGTATAAGCAAGTGGATTGAAGGTCAAAATCCAATAAATTGTAAATATACATATATTATAGCTGCCTTCACATCAATACGTATGCATGTTTAATTGAAGTAGCTATGAGATTCAATATAAAACAACAAAATATACCTACTTTATTCACGTCAAAGGTATATCACAATATATGTTTTTTATTATACGGGTCCAACTTGTAACGTTACATCTTACCTAGCAAAGCAATAGCCTCAACCCACACCTTCATTATTCCCTCAAATTCTACCTAAAATGTTTTCCAAATATTTAAATACATCTTTATATTTATTAATCAATATTACTTGCGAATAAAGTATTTTAGTTTTTGTTATGTTTATAACTGGATGTCATACATTCGTCAGGGCGAGTATACACTTAGATTCATATTCATTTAAGAGTTGAAATTTTTTATCTATTCATAAAACTTAAAGGAATTTCAAAAAATAAAAAATAATTTTATAATTAGTATGAAAAAAAAATAATTACAGAATTAAACAACTTAATAGTGAATTCTTTTGCCCAAGGGCGAGTGCCAAATATGTTCCGGTTGCTCAAGAGTTTCTAATTGATTTCCAGTGAGTTTATGATGTTTCCACTTTTATCAATTGCCTAAAAAAGTTTATGATAGGTTTCTTATTAGTTTACAATGTATTAATGAAATGTATATAAAACTGGTAAGAAACTTTTAAAAAACCAAAATATTGGATACAAAGTTTACAACACATTTATCAAACTCATGTATGCAACTAATATGAAACTCCAATTTCCTTGGAAACCCTGTAAAAACTCCGATTTACAAATTCTTTTTCTTCTTACACATTTCATCAAACAACTGCGCCATAATAAGTTTTAAGTATGCTAGTGATTTCTTTAAGAAATTAACTTCTCTCTTGTAGACTTGTGTTGTTTCATATGATCAACATTTTTGTAAGTCATCTCTCTAAAACTAAGGTTGACATAAGGATGAGAGGTCTCCTACAAGACCATCATCATGAGGAAAAATGATCGATATCCTTATCTTATACCCAGAGAGGTCACGACTTTAGAACTAAAGCGATATTAGGGTCGATTAAAGATAACTTAAAGTCGACCTCACATAAAAAGCAAGATAGCCGATCCACAAAAGGCATCAAGCACAAGCCTCGTCTCCTAGAGCTTGAGAACATCAAAAAGCCTATTGGTCCAATAAATTCCCAGAGACTACCAAATCTCATTAGACGCGGAAATTTCGAATCTCACCACTTCAACTGCACTATAAATAGTAACCCAAACGTCAATTGTCAAACTAATTTATTCTCTACGCTTTTATTGGTGCAGTAAGCATGGATTGAAGTGATAAGTCGACATTGGATAGCAAATATCAATGTTTGGTATGAAGAACACCACTGATAGCAGGGAGGGGGAGAGGAGTTGACACCTCCTCTCGATGGTCGTCATCCACTTCCACCTCCACCTCCTCTTGGGGATCACCGAGTCTCGACCTCCAGACATGAGGTTTAACCCTACTTTAGAAACCTCACTAGAGAACTTTCTTAGATGTCTCCTAGAGAACCATCTTTTCCCATGGAGCTTTAAACACCCGCTTCATTCTACCAACAATCGTTTGGTGTTTCTAATCACAATGCTTCAAGCCCAGCTGCTGCTACAACATCCAATCTTCTTTCATCTTCAAATCTTTCTCAAGAGAATTTGATTGGCTTGCTGGGGAAAATCTTGAATAAAAATCTTCAAATTGTTCTATCAATTTTAGGGTAGTAGCCATCACCTTTACCTTTGGAGGCTAGGGTGCAAAGTGAAAGATATCGACTAAACATCAACTTAAATAAAAGGGTGGAGAACAAATGTGCTGATGGAAGAGAAGGCAAAAGAGTTGCTAGAAAAAGGTAGAGGTCTCGAGTTGGAGAGAGGATGATAAACTAATAGAGGAAGTTTCATTGGAAGTAAGCGACCTACCTCTAGAGAAGATATATTAAACAGAAGGCTAACTCGAAAATATTAAGATGATGATGATGCTGAAAATGAGGATTGGACCCCCGGTAGGGGTAGAAAGAATAATGAGGGCTCTAGGTACAATGAAGAGCCATACTAAGGTAAGGCATTCACGAAGCAAAGCTATCAGAGGTGATGAAGGACATACAATAGGGTGATGATGAATATGAAACCTTATACGCAGCCAAAAAATTGGAAGACTCCTACTTTTAAAAAGTTTTTACATAGGAAAGGGTAATCCTAAAAATCATGTAAAGAATTACCATGATTTTGTGTTAGCAAGCGGAGCTATTGATGCTTTGATGTGTAAAAACTTCCGTAAAATCCTGTCAGATGATGCTAGGAATGGTTTCACCACTTGCCAAATAGGAGCGTAACGAGTTTCAAGGAATTAGTTGATAAATGATCTTTGAGTTTAAAAAGAATATACTGAGACATTTGATTTGAAATTAATTATGAAAGGAGATAGTGAGCATTTGGATAATTTTTTGAGAGATTTAGGATTGTGACTATCCAGATTAGGAATCTAAATGTAATTCAGATAATGTAATATAATTGCAGTTTCCAGGAATTGTCAGACTCTTTGTCTATAGATGAGCCCACTTCAATCCAAGTTTGTTGAATAGAGCAAATAAGTATTTATAGGGTAAATACCTAGAGGTGGATTTCGAATGGGTCAGACCCAAAAAGTGATGATGTTGGCTATTTTGCCATCGGAATTCGAATTGGTATGAGGTAGATCATGTTTATGCCTTGTTGGATTATGCGAAGGCTTTGCCTTTTGGATCTTAAGATTTGTTTCCATGCTTGATACATGACAGTTGATTGCATCATCGGAATGAAGTTTTGCCATCTGTGCAACCTTATGCTATTTGTTCTATCAATATACTTTAATCACCCTTTAAATAGTTTATAAACTTTTAATTGTTACAAACAAACTAACTTTAACTATTTATCTACAAAGTTTAAACATCATATCCACTTTTTTTTTAGTTCATAAGAAATTTGAACTAGTTATCATAGTATAAATATAGGTTATTTAATGTTTGAATAGTATTTTGATATATGCATATTTTAAACAATATGTACATTTTAATAAATATTATTTTGTATGATTCAAATTTTGGAATGCTAAAAATTAAAGAAAATGGATCTTATTACTTTTCAATCATAAGTATATGAAATTTTTGTATTTGAAAATTATTTTTCTTTTGGCCTTTTTCTGCAAGTCTTTATGATGTGTCATTGATTCCTATAGTTGAGTCATCTTGCTGCTGTTCTTATTTGCTCTTCTATACCTGCTTTCCCATTGCTTTTTTGGCTTGTATTTTTCTAATAGGTGCCTTGACAATTATGTTGATATCATTTATCCCAAGTTTAAAAATGTTAAATTCAGAAATGTATCTAATGGATGAAAAATAATATTCCGTTCAATTTATGTAAGAAATTTGATTTTTTTTTTATATGTTTCACTTCATATTTTCAGATTAATTATTCTGAATTTTTTAATATATGAATCCATTTATAAGACACTTTGCTATTAATTGAAAATGAAATGTTATTATTGAATAGTTGATCTCAAAATATGAGTCGAACACATTAAAAAAAGTCAACTTTATCTATATAAATTGAATAGAGAGAGAGTATATAACAAAGAAAAATATATATAAATGAATAAATAGAGAAAGTGTTGTATATAATTGAGAACCCACGAATGAATAAGGACTAAAAGAAAATTTTGTTAAATTTTTTTTTTTTAAGTAAAGGATTAGAATTAACAGTTGCTGCTGCTTTGTTGCTTCTCAAAAGAATGAAAGAAACAAGAACGCAAAAAAGAAAGAGAGAAAAAATGCGAAATTGGAAAGGAAAAGCTGAAGGAAGGAAAAACGAAAACATATGCTAAAATTTTGAGCTTCTAATCGAATTTGGATTCAACTTCACTTGGTAAGTCTATTTTTGTTTATTTCCTCTTCTTGGCAGATTAAACTAAGATATTGTTAGGGTTTAACTGAGGGTTAATAAATTAATTATGGTGTTTATATCTAATTTATTGTGAACATCTGAAATTTTTAAATGTAGTTAGGTTTGTATTGGGGATCCCTGCAGCTGCTTGCTTTAGTTTTATATAAGAGAAAAAATGGGCTTCTCTAAGCGACGGCTTGCTGGTTGCTTGGACTTCTAAGCAACCACCTATTGACTGTTAGGGATGCTTTCATATTAACTTCTGAAATTGCAACGGGTATTAAAGGATTGTTTCTCTGTAAGTGTTATTTAACCATTGGAAAGTGTTCTATAGAATCTGGAATAAATTGAGAATCGTACCAAGGGAATGGTGGATGCCTTTGTTTTTGCGGTAAACGGAATGTCCAAAAGTGGCAAGCCCTAACTTCCTTTCTTTATCCCAATACCCCAATCAACTGCAACTTTCCTTGTTCATAAATTATACATCTCTATTTGTTTTCGGTGTAATAAGGTTATTTACTTTTAAGAATAAAAAACATGAAGAGACACAGATATTTCCTAATTTCTTGGAAATAATTTCCTTGAAAGTACCTTGAATCAAACAATGTCTTATAATATAGTTGTATATTTTACTATAGATTATTCACCTTTAAAAAGCAACTTGAGATTGCGGACTTGACGGCCTAAAGCACCTGCTTTAGAGGCCTTATCTTGAGCCGCCTCCGTGAGTTGCTGGAGGAAAGGAGCAATGCCGACAAAGTTGATAGAGGAGAGGTGTTGTGTCGGCAAAGTTGGTGGATGAGAGGTGCGGCGCCGGCAAAAGGAGAGGAGAACAGAGAAAAGAGGGGGAATGAAAATGAAATGAGCTAATAACATGGTCTAGTTTTAGTTTTGGAACCCAATACGACATAGATTCATAAGTTCCATTTTCATTTGATTTATTGGTATTTTGGACTAACCAACTGCAAAATCGACCGAATGATATTTGGGTTTCCCTTTACAAACTGAAACCATACCGAATCATCATCAGGTATTTTGGTGTCGGTTACCTTACCATTATATAACACTCGAAGGAGGTAAGAAAAAGAACAAAGTGCAATAATAATCGCAAAAGTTATAATAATGTGATACTGTCATGCAGTAAAAAAGATGGGAAATGTGCAGGCTTTTGTTTATCGGTTCTCCACTTCTACCGGCCTATGTTCCATGCAAAAACACCATAATTTTTTTTTTTAACTTAATCGGTGAAAACAACACAAACAGGAGACAAGTCTATGATTATATATATATATATATATATATATATATATATATATATATATATATATATATAT
>CANUEY010199046.1:0-10207 GCA_948099555.1 Croton setiger
ACTTGTGATAGCCATATAACCAGGTTTTATCACTGGTAACATAATCCTGATATAATGTATATATATCATTTGATCCAGATCATAATATCACATTTTCATATAATCACATAACCGGATTGCATTACCGGTATCAATATCATGATATAGCATATATCAAATAATCCAAATCATATAACTCAACTGGTCGGATTTCAGTACCGACTCAGGAACCATAAACATGACAATTTATATATCACATGTGTTCAATTAACCGGGCTTCAGTACCGGTTCAAATAATAATTCACAAGTCATATAATAGCAAATCATACCTTATAGGTGTTCAATTCTCAATCCCAGTCTTTATACCACTATATAGCATATTTAGTAATAACACAGAATCCATATCAAACACATATAAGTAAGTGTCTTAACACTTACCTCATTGCTATGAGCTTGTGTGGCTCTTGGGTTCCTTATCAAATAACTCGGCTGGTCGGATTCCAGGACCAACTTAGGAACCACAAACATTTCAATTCATATGTCAAATATCTCTAAGTGATCGGGCTTTAGTACCGATCCAGACAGCTCAATTATAGCATATAACAGCAATCTCATATATAACAGATGACCGGGCTTCAATACCGGTCCAAACAGTTCAATATAGCATACTTGGAAAATTACAAAGTTCAAATCAAACATATAAGTAAGTGGGTTTAGTACTTACCGTACTGCTGTGAGCTCGGTTGTCTTGAATTTCAGGTTCCTTATCCTTTCCTTCGGCAGCACTTGATCCGGGTTGATACATTTTTTTTAAAAAAAAAACTAAGGTAAATTTGAGGAAAAAAAAATTAAGTTAAGTAGTGGTATAAAAAAATTAAGGAGAGTAACGACGTAAATTAAACAGTATGGGAAATAATTAAATTTTTTTTGGACAATATGAGTGAGTAGAGAGTGAGCAAAGTTGTAAAAAAAAATTTCCCCATCCCCCCTCCAATTTATAGACAATTCCTAAAATTTCGTTGGACATAAAATACCCTCAAAAACTACCCATTTTACACTATACGCAGGGTTAAAATTTTCCATAATTTGAATTTATTCTTCTCCTTAAAATGTGTCGATTCCTACAAAATTCTGGGCCAGCCCACAGGTCGGGCCCGCCGGGCCTGTCCTTTTTCATTTGTCAGAGGAGCCTGTGGAGTGTCTAAAGGGCTGGGCCCGCGGCTTCGACCCTCTGGTTCCACACCCAGCTGCCTAAGCCCGCACGCTTGTCCTGGGCCAGCCCGTGAGTGCGGCCTGCCGGGCCACCTCTGCAACAGGCCTTCCATGTATGAAATGTAGCCCGCCGGTCTCAATTATTTCAATTTTTTTTTTTATTTTCACGGCTAACCGCTGGTTCATTCTCACGGTTCGGACAGCTCGATTACAGTTCATGGTTCTATACGGTTACGGTTCCAAAATTGATTGAACCTGAACCGGACCGCCGCCCGACCGGTTACGGTTCAAGCACGGGCCGGGCTTGTTTCTGGACGTGCCAAGCCAGGCGGGCTGCACGGGCCAACCCACTCGATGGCCGCGTCTATCTCATAGTATAGCAATATCATAAGATGCATCATGATATGTTATTCCTTTTACTTTTTAGTTGTGATTTATCGACCAAGTGTTGCCCCGGGAATTTCACAGCACATAACCATAGCTGTCCAGCGAACATATAAGACCGGAATATCATCGGTTAAAATGGATCCGAAGATCAACCTTTAAGATACAGTATCCACCAGATCATTCTGTATCATATAAGACCCGTAGGTCTCTCTGTAACATATAGGACCCGTAGGTCTTTCTATATCAAATAGGAACCGTAGGCCTTTCCGTCAAATCATATAGAGCCGTAGGTTTCTTTTGTGAAATCAACGAACACTGGTAGCGATAATCACAACGGTCATATTTAAGTCCTATGGAAATGCATTTATATAGCATACATTTCATATCATCATACTTCATATACTCATGGCTTCAGTACCGGTTAAAACGATATATATATCAGATATCAAATCATATAACTCAACTGGTCGGATTTTAGTACAAACTCAGGAATCACAAACATCACATTTCATATATCAGATATCTCTAATTGACCGGGTTTCAGTACCGGTCCAAACAGTTCAATATAATTATATAACAGCAGTTTCATATATCACAGATGATCGGGCTTTAGTACCGGTCCAAACAGTTCAATATAGCATACTTGGCAAATTCACAAAGTCAAAATCAAACATAAGTAAGTGAATTTAACACTTACCTCACTACTATGAGCTCGATGGGGTCTCGAGTAATTTACCCCGCCCTACTCGAGAACTCGATGCTCTTATAATGCATAACATAGCAATGATGTTCAATTAATCAAATCAGAAATCCATATGTGCTAAGATGCATGATTTAATATTTAATTCACTAAAATAATTGAGTTTCAAAATTAATTCATATTATTTTTCATGAATTTAAAGTCAATCTGTAAAATTTTCCATTTTAAAATCATTTAATAACATATTAAAAATAATTAAAAAACTCAATTTATCATATAATAATTATAATTAATAATAATTATTAAAACCAAATAAATCTTTAATTAAACCAAAATAATAAATCAAATCAAAATCATAATTAAAATCTTTAACAAAATATTTAATCTTTAATTTTTGGGCTCAAAACGATTTGAAAATTAATTTCTGACTTCAAAAATAGATTTAGGACGTTAAAATTAAGTTAGTAGGTCAAAATATAATTTATAAAAGTTTCTGGGTCAAAAATATAAACAAAAATAAACTTTAGGGGCTAAAATGCAATTTTTACCAACTATAGGTGCTGGGTGCGCTATTTTCACCAAAATACAGGGGTCAAAGTCTGGGCTGTTCTCCTCTGGTCAAAACGCAGCCTTGGCCTACGTTTTGATCTCCTTCTTCCTTTCTCCTGCTTCTGTTTCTGCCTAAAAATCTAACTCTCCAGCCAACTTCCCGATGACCGTACGTCCTCTCCGGTGGCTTTCCTGCAAGTTACGACCACTGTTCTCTTCCTCTACACACCCTCTATCTAACCATCGGAGCCAAATTCCCAGAAACCCTCTAGATCTTTAGATATAAGCTTCCAAAGTTGGTACCTTAACACAGTTTTCCCAAAATTCCAGATTTTGGCAGTTTTTCTTCCAACTTCCGACAGCCCGTCCGGCCACCTTCAGTGGTTTTCCGGTGAACTAAGACCACCAAACTCTTCCTCTACACACCCTCTATCGAATTCCCAGAAACCCTGTAGATCTTAAGATACAAGTCCTCAAAGTTGGCTCCTCAACCCTGTTTTCCCAGATTCTAGATTTTTCCTATCTCTCGACCCAACTTCCAGCAATTTTTTCGGCCACCTCCAGTGGTTTTCTGGCAAACTAAAACAACTAAACTCTTCTTCTACATACTCTCTATTAACCCATAAAACCCAAACTCACCCATGCATCACTAATTGGAAGATAAAAGCTTCTAAAGTTGCAATTTTAACACTACCTAAAATCCAGAAATGAACGCAGAATTCTTCTCTCTCTCTCTCTCTCTTTCGTTTCCAGCAACTTCCTTCACTATTTAACACTTCTAATCACTTTATAAACAACCTAAAAACACACTGGAAAGGTTGGATTGAAGTTTCCCCTTGGATTTCTTTCTTTTTCCTTTTCTCTCTTTTCTTCTTCTTCTCTCTTTCCCTACGTGTTCTTCCTATTCCTGGCTGTTCCAACCACCAATTCCAGCCTCCAGCTCATGTAACACATTCCCACAAAAGGCCCAGCAGCTGCTTAGTCTTATTTTTGCACAAATACATCCAATTTTCCACTTTAACATTACTTAACACTTAAGCATTTTCATTCTTTCATTTCAATCTTTCAAATCTTAATTTTAATCCCTTAAACACAACAAGCACCTTCTTAAAACTTGTTTTTGGTGTCAAAATAATACGTATAACACGTGTCTGAAGTTTCATAAAAAATCGGAATCCGAAAATAATTCGCGGTTCGGTCGATGCTCTAATCCGACTCCAAAACCTCGACGATTTTCGCGAAATCGAAACTATACAACGTCGTCGCAAAATTAGGGTTCCAAAAATCTTTAAAACATGTTAATAAACATATATCAAAACATCAAAATCATTTGGTTCATATTTTACGCGATTTCGGCATTTTTCGGTCGCGCGGGCCAAAAACCTTAATTAACTCCGTTTATGTCTTTCGACGGCAAACGACCCAAAACATAGCTTATTATTCTTATTCAAATCATATATTATCATATTCAAATTATATAATCCATATTTAACTTAATTATCAAATCAAATCATGATGCATTTTAAATCAAAAATGCACGTTATGCATGAAATGACGTCGAAAACGACGTAAGTAGGGTTTGGGGTGTCACAATTTAGTTGGACCTTTATGTTATTCATTTTTATTAATAATAAAGAGGTTTTATTATCATTATTTTTTGTTTGCATGTTACACAATATATATATATATATATGGTTTGTTATTGTTATAAAGATAATAATAATTTATAAGTAGCATGAGTATTGATTTGATAATCATAAGATGATTATGTGTATGGTGATACAAATCAATTTTATGGATACTTGTTAGAGAACAGAGTATTGGATAGACCTATTTTGAGATCACTACATGGGTTAGTGTCATAAGTGAATCTCATGATAGTTATGAATTAATCCTTTGACTTGAGATTTCCATAGGTTCCAACATGAGGACTGTTCTATTTTGACATAATCAAACATTATCTGTAACTGGATAATAATAAAGATTATGATCAAACATGATAAGAATCATGTAGAGGATATTGAGCAATCAATATAGAATTTGTCTCTCTCTTTGGGAGAGATATCTTCTAAGCCCCTCAATGAGTGAGACTGTGAAATGCATGGTCGTACTCAAATGAATTGATAGTGTGATTAGTCTTATTTGTTTTATCAGTCTACTTGGACAATCGAGTAATCATAAGTTTGGACAATATAAGTATGACACTAACCATGACTTATGTTCAAACTAGATATCGTGTGACGAAGGGATTAATGCATGTACTATTATTAGACTTAATTGGAAAAAATAAAACTATATTAATTGGATAATCATAATTTCTTACTAGAGCCCAATTATGATTTGTAGGCTTGATAGAGATTAAACCTACTGCCAATTAATATGAGTCTATCGGGTCATACACAAGAATGTGTTTAGGCTAAGAATATTATTATAAATGGAATCCGTATTAGATATGGATTGTGTCTTCCTTTTCCTATCCAATTTCTCTTATCCAATTTCGAATTGGAAATTAGAATGCTATATAAGATAGCATCTTATTCAGAAAAAAGGTTTAGAGAGAGCAACACACATAAAAACGTGTGGAAAGGAAAAGAGAAAATGTGAAACACTAATCATTTTAAGAAAACAATTTTGATCCTACCCAATTGCCGTTCAGCGAGCTAACATTCCAGACGGAAGCATTCATGTGGATACTGATAGAGGGTGTTCGTGATTTACGCACCTCTGTTCATGCATATTTCAAATCATTAAAAGTTTAATTTTTGATCCCTTTCATCGAATTGAACGAATCACATGGATCTTGGGAGGAAATTAGAGATCAAAATATTTTGTTCCGTTGCGTGTTTTGGTTTGTAATGATCTCCGTGATTTCCTAACATTTGATGCCAAATGTCAGGCCCTCTTTTATTTTCTTACCCATCACTCATATATCAACCTCATACTCCTTCATCTTGTTTATTCACATTCTAATTCTTATGTATTTGCTAATTGGTCCTTAGCAGAAACTTCTTCCTCCGATAAGTTTTTATTCATAAATTTTTGAAAAAAATCGATGGCAATGTTGATAAATACTATGACCCTATTAATCCTGAGAACACATCTCTGAAGTTAGATATAGGCACTATTAAGAATCTTTGACACTTGATTTTAAGTTTACATAAATGTCCTTGACTTTTGCAAAATTCCCTTTCAGGTCCCCTTGAGGTCCTTGCTTGACCTTGCAACTTTGATTTCTTAATAACTCTTTATGTATAACTCTAAATTTAATAATTCTTCTACCAAATGAAACTAGACATCCTAGGCTATATTGTGTAAAAATTTTAGATTTTTCTGAGCTATACTTTTTGGCACTTTTTGTCTGACCCTTCTATATTGCCAAGGGTAGCTTGCACACTGTCTAGTAATTCAACCATAACTCCATCTGTCCAAATCCAAATTGAGTGATTGTAAATTTATCTAAGATATAAAGAAACAACTTTTATATTTTATACTTTTACAAACTAGGTGATCTAGTGGTCTGAACAAACACAACTCTGTACCACTATGGAATTTATCAAAACTAATTTTTATGTGTATTCTAGACATATTAAATACAAATTTCATGTTTACTCATCTCTAAATTCTTTGTCTAATATGGTCTAATAATTTTCTGAAATCGACTTATCTTCCATTGCTTGTACTATCTATATAACCCTTAATCTTTCTCTCCTATTTTGGGTTCTTAAGATAGCATCCCGAATGAAAACTAAGTCATTCTAGTATGTCAATTGCATGTAGTAGAAAATAGGACGTGACATCAATATTATCGTCGTTCCTAGGTTGGAAAAGAGATTCAATTTGGAATTTGGGTTAAAAGATCCAAAACTTTCTTTTACTTATATAACTTGATTTTTTGGTGTGCAAAATTTCTTTTTGGTATCGACAGAAAACTGGAAAATCAGACAGACATGTACTACTATGTTACGAATGTGTAAGTTGGAATACTACCATATTATAAAGTGAAATTGGGGTACGGATATGGTATAACCCCTAAAGTTGTATGGATATGGTATAACCCCTAAAGTTGGGTACCATATGTGCAAATTAGCCATTTATAAACCAACGTTGATGATTCGATTCAAAATTTCTCCCGAACTGTTTAGATTTAGACCATTTGATAAATCCTCCTAATCTAATAAAACAGCCTTGCGTGGACTTACCGGTGCATCGCTGGCCAGCCTATTCTATACCATCTCCTTTCAGCGTCATACCGACTGAAAACTCTCTTCTATGCCAACATCCAGCTAAAAACATATAGGATACCGTGTTTAGATAGATTATGGCGATCCTTTACGCGGTGGTGGCGCGAGGAACGGTTGTGCTGTCGGAGTTCAGTGCTGTTACAGGAAACACAGGAGCTGTGGCTAGACGGATCCTCGAGAAGCTTCCATCGGAGGCTGATTCCAGACTGTGCTTTTCGCAAGATCGTTATATATTTCATATACTCAGATCCGATGGCCTCACTTTTCTCTGTATGGCTAATGACACCTTCGGCAGTGCGTAACTTAACCTTTCCTCTTCAATTTCATATATCTTCGCTTGATCCATTAGTCAATTAAGCAAATTATTAAATTGTCGCCAATTATACTGATGTTCAAGTTAAGCATGCTATTGTTAGGTTTAATTTGATTTGGGGTGGACTCTTGCATTTGGATTCCCATTTCCTGCGATTGAAGCCTTTTACTTCAATTTCATTTTTTGTATTACTCTCAAATGAAACGCTGGTATTCAACTTGACAAAATTAATCTAAGAATAGTTTCCTTGTGATGCTGCGTACTTAAGTTGATATATAAGTAATAATATTACGTTTAGGAAAAGGTTCTAAGTCTTATGCGTACACATTCCAAATGTGGTAGATTGGAAGCAGGTTAGTTAATTCTGCTGATCATTGTCATTGGAATTTATAACCTAGTGACAGAACATATCATCTGGTTAATTTTGTTACCCCATAGTAGCCATCTTTAAATTGTGAATTGCAGGAGTTTAGAGAATGGATTTCATTATTCATCCCTGTTCTGTGATGAAGTTGTTTTTTCCTTTGTGCTGTTCTAGGGAGAATTCCATTTTCATACTTGGAGGACATTCATATGAGATTCATGAAAAATTATGGTAGAGTGGCTCAGTATGCACCTGCTTATGCAATGAATGATGAGTTTTCGAGGGTCTTGCATCAGCAAATGGAATTTTTCTCCAGCAACCCTAGCACTGACACTCTCAATCGTGTTAGAGGTGAAGTTGGTGAGGTAAGCACCTAAATTATCTTTTCACTCTACTTTGTATTTATTTGTTCCATGTTATATTCTATATTCAGCAATGCATTGCCATTGTTTCCTAATCCATTGGACGTTAGCTCTTTGAACCTGACGAAAATAGGAAAATTAGAAATTAACTTTTTCAATGTGGAGCTGAAGTACCTTAATTACTGCAGTAGCTACTGTTAAGCATAATTTCTGGGCTTGCATTACATTTTTTGGCTTATTTCATTTTTTCTACTTGCAAAGGCAACTTTTGTGTGCATTTGAGAGAGAGAGAGGGACTGAGATATGTAGATCCCTAATGCTACCTGTGAAAGATATTGTCTGTTCTACATAAAATATCACTTTCATTTATTGTGTGAATGCATAATCTGATTGATGTTGTGATTGCTGAAACATATCTCGTTCTCAATATTACATGATCAGCAGTCAAGGCATTTAAGAGCTTTGACATTTTTCTGAGCTTTTGGGAAATTTATAGGAAACAAAGGCCCATAAGCTATTTATAAAATACTTCTAGGATTTGATAAATAGGGCTTGGTCTGGATGTAATATAGAACAAGAGCATTTACTACTTTAGCCATTCGAGTTCTAATTAACTGCTAAAATGATTTAGATTGGTATGTGAAGACTTTCAAATTGTCAGTTTTATCTATATCCATGTGCTAGGAAATTGAAGAAGGCTGAACGGGAGTTACAATACAAACTAATTTCACTTATATTGGTTTCTTTGTGCGTTGGAGTTTGAGCAATTACTTACCTGTTGGTATTACAAAAAAGAATTGTTATGTGTATAGGTAGATATGGAAAGGAGATATATTTCTTTGTTTTACCCTCTGGGTTTTGTTATCTCTGTTTTTCTTTTCTATATATTTTTTGAGGGTGGAGAGGGAAGATCAAGGGTACGTGGACTAGGGGATGGGATTGTGTTGTTTTTCCTATGATTTATGGACCCTGAAATGTTCATGCAGATTCGAACAATCATGGTGGAGAACATTGAGAAAATACTTGAGAGAGGGGACCGGATCGAGCTTCTTGTTGACAAAACTGCCACAATGCAAGACAGTGCCTTTCACTTCAGGAAGCAGTCTAAGCGCCTTCGAAGAGCACTTTGGATGAAAAATGCGAAGCTCTTGTAAGCGTTTATGCTTTTCCACTTGCACTTTTTGTTTTAACTTTAACTGTGATGCTGGCCAAAACTTTCAATTCTCCCCAGAATGTCACCAACACGAACTCATTTTCCCTGCTCTTCTTTTTCTGCTGTTCTGATTGACTATAGGCTGCTTTCAACTTTAAACTACCTTCTTTTAATTCCAGTACAATTCCCAAGTCCAAAACCGTATCTTAGGTTAGGTTAGAAATGAAGAGTCAGGAGCCTGAAACATTCAAAATATGGGTATTCTTGGGGTGCAAAACACATGATTTTTAAGGGCTAGAAAGTTAGATAAATCATGTATATAGAACTTGATATTGATATCTAAATGTGTTGATTGTACATTCAGCCATGCCGTCTGGGTGGTTTTTTCTTTCACATACCTGTCTTTGCTCTCTTTGAAACTTTCTCCTCCAATCTCAAGTCAACAATGGTTGGACCAATATTTCTTTCTTGTCGAAGGTGCCAGCATGTCTTCTCCTCTCTCTTCTCTCTACCTCATCATGGTTCAGAGATAAGAATCTTTATTGCAGAGACAATGGTTTGGTTGCTGTGAGGATGACATTGCTGAAAAATCTTTGCTGCTAGTATTGAACTCAAAAATGATCATCCCTGGCATTGGCAGTTATGGATTTTCATGATTCATCTCTTCCTTGGCTAAAGATTTGCTGGATGCTTTAGACAATGTACAGCAATAGGATTCTTTTGTTTCTTCATCGTGATAACTAGAAATTTTGTGGTGTTTCAATCTCTCAGTTAGTTGAGTTTGAGTTAAAGAACAAAAGGGTGAGATCAGGAAAATAGGATTAAGTATATTGGAAGTGCCTGAACTTGTTTTTTTTTTTTTTTTTTTTTTTTTTTTTTTTTTTTTTTTTTTTTTTTTTTTTTTTTTTTTTTTTGTTTGTTTATTTTTTTTGTGTGTTTATAGAAGA
>CANUEY010199255.1:0-17374 GCA_948099555.1 Croton setiger
TGCAATCAAAGCCAGTATACAGCTTCTGAAACCAAGTTAATTGCTATGCAAAAAGATTATTGCTTTTTAAGTGATAACTTTCATGCGGGTTGAAAAAATGCATACACCTATACACCTGAACCATATTCATCATGTATTTACCCATCAAAAGGCTAATGGTCTTCTGCTTTGATCAATTTTATTTTCAACTAGATTTTAGTGTATAGGTAAGGTCTTAAATTCCCTAATTGATTAAGATTTTTTCGATTATTGTATATTTTTCTGATCAAAACAAACACTGATTTTCATCTTGAATTAGATTTATCCATTCAATACTGTTCACCTATTATAAAAACATTCTTATATAAAGATGTGTTTTAAACATATTCTTATATCAATTCATCCCTTCAAATATATATTAGTTTGGTTCATTATTTCAGCTCTAATAAATCAAATTATCTTTAGGCTCAACATGATTCTACAGGTTCCAATTCCAAACCTAATAATATGATAATCATTCCTATCTGCCTTTTGAACGAAATCACATGGTATACAATTTAAACAAAAACTAACACATCTAAACACAGATCAAGCAACAAATACAGAAATAAAAACAGAAGAAAGGAATTAATTGACTTACAAATCCAATTCAGGTCAAGGGAAGAAGAAGCCCAAATGTAAATTGAACAAGGGAAGGGTAGAGAGCCACTAAGACAAGGAAGAAAGCCGAGAACGTTAGGTTTAGGTTAAGAAGTAGAGAGGAGGGAGAGCGAGAGGGAGGGACGGCGGCTGGAAGTAGAGAACCACTAAGGCCGGCAGCGGATAGAGAGGAGGGAGAGCGAGAGGGAGGGACGGCGGCTGGTGGAAGTAGAGAATGTTAGGCTTAGGTTAGGAAGTAGAAAGCAGTGTTTGTTTAGAATTAAGAATGAAACGGCATATTTGATATAAGATTGGGTAATTAAAACGACGCAGTTTTAGTAAAGGAGTATCGAGCTGCTCGCGAGCTTATTTAACGAGCAGCTCGCGAGCTTATTTAAACAAGCAGCTCGCGAGCCCTATTAAACGAGCGACTCGCGAGTCCTATTAAACGAGCTACTCCCGAGCCGATTAAACGAGCTACTCGCGAGCTTCTTTAAACGAGCTGTTCGCGAGCCGGCTCGCGAGCCTAACTGCTCGGCTCAAAACGAGCCTAAATTTTCGGCTCAAGCTCGGCTCATTTATTATCGAGCTGAGCCTCGAGTCGAGCTTTTATCGAGCGAACACCGAGCCGCTCGCGAATGGCTCGGCTCGTTTGCAGCCCTAATTACCCACCCTTGACAGTCACCTGAGCACATTCCTGAATGGTCCTGTCAAACAATCTTCTGTTGAGTTGGGTGGAGCAGCTCTCTTATTTCTAACTCTGTTTGTGATAGAGATGTCCGGAGTTGCTAACTTTTTTTTTTTTTTTAAAGGATATGGAGTTGCTCAAACTTGGATATAGCAATTGGGATGCTTAATGAGTGGAAAGGATGGTATAGACAAATTGTTTGCATTTTTCTTTTTTTCAATTGGTTTTGCTAACTTAATAATTTGGTGGATATTTTGTTCGCATTTCATTAATATTGTAGTTAAATTGATCTCTCTTTTTTAAATTGATGTTCAGGTAATATTAGATCCTAAATTAAGGAAGCTCCAAGGATGTGAAAAAATTTGTTAGCCAAAAAGGAACACATGGAAAATAGTATCATAATGTTGGAAAGTGAACATGGAGTGGCTATTTAAAGCTATTAAGGGTTTGTGAAAGAAACTGCATTAGTTGCAAGGAAAGATTTTGGCAACGTATCAATCTGCCTTTGCCAATCTGTTTCAGATTGAACTGCTGTACTAAGCTTTCTGCTCTTTTTTATTCTTGATTTTTGTTTTGTCGATGAAGCAAATAATTGAATTATTCGACTATATGATTAAAAAATCAACAATTACCTACTGAGACGTATATTTTAATCTATTTCCTTCAATGCATTTAGGATTGGATACCTTTTAAATTCATATTGTTCTGTTACAATTGTTTGAGGTTGTGCTTGGAGAATGAAAAAAGCGATGAAAATTTTGGAGTTGTTGGAGAGTGGACGTAGAAGTTAATACTTGATAGAAGCTGGGTGGACTAGACATTTATTTCATAATCATTGCTCTTCCCTTTGTTGACCAACACAGAAGTTCCTAATAAAGGACCATTTTGTTCAGTTACAGGCATTCTAAGACATTATTCAAAACTCTTAAAAACTAAAAACGTTTATCCCTAAATCCTCAACGCTTTTATTTCTAGTGGAAACAAGCCTCTGCTGCTGCTGCTGCTGGTAAGAAAGAAGGCAACTTGCACTTCTTGCAGCAGACTGGTTGACGTTTATTCAGGTATGCACTCTGCTGTAAAGATTTTTCTGACTCATCATTGGCCTCGACCTGCTCAAACTATCAATAAACAGAAATCAAGTTTCTAAAAGAACAAAAGTGAAGTGCCAAAAGGAAACAATCCTACCTTGCATGTTACTTCCTGTTCATGTCCCCTAAGCATACATATTTAAGCTGCACAGGCACAGCATTTGGTTAAGTATGAAAAGGTTGGGAACGTAATTTTGCAATTTAAAGGCTAAGAATATGAACATGTACTCACCTCAACATACTCATCCATCCCATATTTAGACCCTTCTCGCCCTAGACCTGACTGTTTTACTCCTCCGAAAGGAGCCACCTGCATCACCCTCCCAACTTTTTTTTTTAACATTTTCTATCTACAATTATTATTTAGTAAAAAATTTTGGTTATCACACCTCAGTTGAAATAATTCCTTCATTCACACCGACAAGTCCATATTCAAGTGCTTCAGTAACGCGCCAAGAACGTTGAATATTGTTGGTGAAAATGTAAGCTGCCAATCCTGGATCATTACCATGAATAAAAATCAGTGGTGTAGCAAAACTGGTAATGGGTGCCAATTTCTACCAATTTAATATTCAATATAGAGCATAAAATATTTAAATAACTTTCTATAACCAATGGATTACATGTATTGCTTAGGCTTTCCTAATCATTACAATTTATATAGATAAAATACCGATATTTCATACATAAGTTTTGAAAACTTCATACAACCAATTCCAACTTAAAAGTGTGGAAATGAAGCATTAGTACACCTTCAAAATTTCTAAGCATTGATTAGCATAACTTTGAAGTATCATGTTCAAATAGCAATTAGCTAAAACTAGCTAGACACGGAGGAGAGTGTGGCAAGCAACTGTTTTAGTGGCAATGTACCAATGTACCATCAACCAAACTTACGGGTTTTCACTAAATTAGTTTGTACCATTTTTACAAAATTACATTAATATATCACATGGTTTACATTTTGAATGGATTAATCCCTCAATTACAGTAATTTTACCATCTAAGTGCCTGGTGAAAAGACTAAATTACTGCTAACTACTCAATATAAACAGTGTCTAAAATTCAAACATACAATCCTGACTAATTATGCTGTGATAGTTATTTTGCAACATTCCATGTTAAACAATATTATAGAAGAGGAAAATATTTGTGTATCTTCTCATAAAACTATACATATTTTAAATGTCTGGGAGGTAAGAAAAACCTGCATTTGTGTCATTAGCCATCTGGATCGCTTCCTCCTCAGTTTTGAAGCGCAATAGAGGCGCCACAGGTCCAAATACTTCCTCTCTAGTGCAAGAAACAAGAGTGTACATCAACACTTTTTAACTGATTGTGTTCTTACCCAAACAGGCATAAGCAATATCTTCTAAAGAACCGAGCATAATATCATCAATCCTTCAAGCAAGTTCTGAATTGCAAAAACTTAACAAATAACCCTAGACAACTACAGAATAGTAGGCAATAAAGAAGGGTTTTGGGGATGGGACAGGAAAGAAATTAGCATGCCATTGTCCTTCATTAGATAAAATAAAATTCTGTTCAGGAACAATTTCCCTGGGGTCCTAGATATGAAGAAGAATGAATCCTGAGTGAATATCCAGAATATTAATTTTGAATAATAAAATAACAAACTGTTGAAAATTGGAGGGTGAAAGAGCATATAAAGAGGTTGTAGGAACAATGGTAGCTCAAAGAATATAATAGCTTAATTTCAGTGTGTGCAATGGGAGTTCGTAATTTTCCCTTTACAAACAAAATTTAACATATTTTATAATCCCCCATCTAGAGTTCAATCAAGAATAATATTATTCTCCTTCACATATTTACCTGGAAAGGATCATCTCATTCTTGACATCACCAATTACAGTAGGCTCATAGAAAGTCATTCCAAGATTATGTCTTTTGCCCCCGAGAAGAACTTTTGCCCCCTTCAAGCAGAATTATGGTTAGTCATACACATATTACCTGAATTAATGTTCCAGGGTTATAATGCTTCAATGGATAGAGAAAAGAACTAAACAATTTAGATATATGGCTGAAGAATCCATGTACATTTATTTCATTCGGACAAATACTAATTCCAGCCAACCCTAAAGACAAGTTCACAACCAAATTATTATTCTAGTTTTGTTCTTAATAGAATAAGAAGAGATCAACGACAAGGGATTTGACAGAATCCTCCAGTTAAATCTATATTTAAAAAATTGAATGTGGGCACATTTTTTCTTCCTCTTACAATGATACTGACAAAGACTAAAAAAATCAGTAAAGTAATTTGCATGCTTTTCACACTTGAAAAACATGAAAGTGGTCAAACAATGCAGAATGAAACATGAAAGCAATTGGCAATAATACAAATACTGAGCTAACGCTCATTGTATAAGAATATTCATGACGACATAAAGCACACCCGCTAAATCAGAATATTCAATAAAAATCATCGTGGGATGTATTTCTTGGCTTTGGTTCAAATTTAAATGTGAAGTTTACACACAAGCATTTCACAATTTCATGCCAACTGAGAAAACATACACCAAGCTTTTAAGATCAAATCCTTTAAATTCCATTAGCAAAATTAAGGAAAATTTAACAGGTTGTATAGGTGTTAATTTGATTTAAATATACAACACTACTAGGATTGTGAATAACAAATTAGGAAAATTAAATTAATTTGTGCTGAGTAGGGTTAAAAGGACAACAACTATTCCTTGACATAAAATATAAAATTAACACCACCAACCCCGCCCACACACCAAAAAATGCTTGATCTAATGTTCTTTTGCACTGAAAAATGTAACAATTTGCAAGTATGATACAACAAAGTATTCCAGAACTATTGACACAGCAATATGCAGCCCAACAAGGCAATAGCATTGGAAGAAAGTTTTACAAGAAAATGTGATAAACAATTACGTAGGAGGAGAGGAGGAAGGGGGATTAAAAGAAATCATGCATAACAAACTAACATCATTAGGATCTGCGTATCTAGATAAATAAGAACAAATAAATAGTTTGAGTGCACTTAACGTCAAGCAAACAAAACAGCATGATGTGAATAAGGCAAACCTTTGAGATGGCATCTTGAACAAATAATTCAACCTGTAAGAAAAAATCAAAGTGACCAAATGGTACAGCAGATTGTTTGAAAAAGAGGTGATAACAAATTCATGCTCTCATATGTGTGTGTAAAACTAACCTTTTGCACTGCAGCTTCATTAATCAAGGGACCCTGTGAGAAAACCAACATGGATTTTAAACTATAACACTTTAAGCTTAGATAACTTTCCAACTTGCAGTTTAAAAAACAGTTCACTTCCAAATCTCAGGAACAGGGAAAAAAGTGGGTGTATATATACCAACGTGATTCTCGGTATAAACACATGATTAACTACATTTCCAAGGTATCAAATGTTATACAAACAGATGTCACAGTTGTAGCAGCCACAGGAATAGCACAATCCCCTATAGGCTGAGTGTAAAAAACACATAATTCCATGACAAGCATCATATTATCAGGGAAACAAGATAAGGGAATTAATTATAATAAAAACATATATGTTTTAAAACATTTAAGCTGCTATACATGTGTTGTTATTTTAATAATGGTATATCACACAAATAAAAAGCTAGCGATGATGCCTACCTGTGCAACACCTTCACTAAAGCCATCACCAACTTGCAAATTTTTAACTGCTCTTGAAAAAGCCTCTGCAAATTTGTCATAGATGCCTGGACAAGAAGGTTGATTATCATAAATGGTAGAGATGGCAAATTCTAAAGGCGAACAGGAAATATTAACTCATAAGGGAAAATATGAGACAATGAAGGATATTGAACTAGACCCTTCACTAGAGGAGACTACAGTTTGATTTGCAAGTTTGCCTGAGCTTAAAAGCTCTAGAAAGAGAGAAGCAGCACAATGTTATAACCATATTTTTCCTCCAGTAATTATTAAAAAAGCAACAGCAAAATAATGGTTAAAATCTTAACTACTTAATGTAGCAACTATTACATTGCACAAAGACTTACAAATGGAGGAGGAATAGGTATGGTTGTTATCATATATGCTGATTGTTTAAACATGAAATATTTCAGCATGTATTGCAAAAAATACACTGGAAGGTTACTCTATGTGCTACCCTTGAAAGTTGAAATCTACACAGCCACTGTGCTCCGACAAAAATGAACTAGAAAAAAGTGCAATGAAAAATAAAGGTCAGTGTATTGTGTACACTTTTTTTAAGATATTGATTTTTACCTTCTTGTACAAGTAATCGATTAGCACAGACACAAGTTTGTCCACTATTGCGAAATTTTGCTGCAAGCTAAAACAATGTGAACATATAGTTAATTAATAAATTAAAAAGAAAATACAAGTTAATAAAGAAAGGAAAAACATAAGAATGATCATACGAAAACACTTCAAGAAATAAACAAAAACCTATGGTCGTTAGGAAAATAATTTAATTCCCATGAATTAAATAGTCATTTCTCATGCGACCCACACAATGGTTCTATACTTTTTTAAACT
This sequence comes from Croton setiger, assembly GCA_948099555.1. Lineage (NCBI taxonomy): Eukaryota > Viridiplantae > Streptophyta > Magnoliopsida > Malpighiales > Euphorbiaceae > Croton > Croton setiger. Next base: position 6,932 of record CANUEY010199255.1, read on the forward strand.
ATTCTAAAAGTACACCCTTAGCAAAGTTCTCATTATAAAATGTCAATGCAATACTAGTGGTTCATGTGGGAATGAAATTCCTACATCTTGGGTTTGTGTTTCTTAGGCTTTTTTTTTTTAGTGTTGTAATGTTTTCACATTTTTTTAGTTTTTTTTTTCTCTATCTTCCTTTTGGATAGTTTTATTGGGTTTTGATGTGCTTAGGAACAATTGAAGTCTTGGTCCTAGTCCTTCCAAAACACATTTGAACAACAATTGATTAAAACGGTAGCTTTAACATATTTCAAATCAAAATAATTTTTCTTCTCTCTTGCAAATATCCGGAACTAATATAATTTCGATTTATACAAAGCGCGTTAGAAACTAGAAATTCATAACTTTCAAACAACATATTGCATGCTTCCATATCAATCTATAGAAATTTTATTCATTTAGTATATCTAGTTTAAAGACATAATTACTTTCCTATGTTAATTAAATTTATTCCTTTAGCGTATTTAGTTTTTGTAGTATTTATTCACTTTCATATGTTAATAGGAAATTTTATTTCTTTGGTGTATTTACTTTTTCTATATTTAGGAAATGATATTTGTTTATTTTAGCAATATATTTACTTTTCCTATGTTAAGTGGGGTACTATCTTTATTCAGAATTATGAATATGAATTAAAATAGTATCCTTAATACAATACGATTTGAATTTATATTATTTTTTATTGTAATTTAAATTTTAGTAAGATAAATGAATTAATTATTGAATTGTATAATTAAAAATAGTATTCTTTAAAAGAATAGAATCATGAATATCAATTAAACTAATATTCTTGATAGACTATAATTTAAATGTATTCATTATTATTTTATTATAATCCAAATTAGACCTTTTTAGGAAAGTCAATGTCCCTCCATCCCCATTGATACATTATTGATTTTTAGCAATAAACAATAAGGTGAAGATCATATTTGGAAAAGCTAGTATAGAACCTTGGAAGTTTTGGCTTACATATAATAAGATTGAATGGGATTTCACAGAACTTACTGTGTGCTAATTAGCTTAAGTGGCCACAAAAAGAAGGTTTTATTATATTTAGGGGACATTTTTGCATCTTGGAAGAGAGCATCAATTATCTTGGAACATCTCATCTTCAAAAGCATATCATCTTTCTATTGAGAATCATGGTAGGCTGATGTAGTAATATGCCTAATCCATATCAATTAGTAAAAGTTACTTGTTGATTTTTCTTGTATTTGATTTAACTTAACAAGTAGATCTATTTATTTTACAGTCTTTAATTGTCATCTACATAATTAAAATCACAAGATTAATATTCAAAGCCAATTCTTATGAAGATGATACTAACTATTTATTACTTGCTATGTAGATTTACAAACACAAGTGGCATTCAGCAACTTTTCAATTCAAGCAATGTGAAAGTAAATCTAAAACAAATTTGCATAGCAGCCAACATACATGCCAATGCCATGATATGCAATAGTCACTAACATCCATCATGGAACCTAAGAAATCCTAATATGATAACACAGCCACCATTAATATACTTGGATAACCACTTTAACTTACTGATCCTTTAACTGCAACATCCAGATCTGCATCATCAAATACTATGCAGGGTGCATTGCCACCAAGTTCTAAAGACACCTAGAAAGATCAAGGAAAGCTAAACTCAGCCCCAGAAAAATTACAAAAAGTATGATATACATTCATTTCATACCCAATATTTACCCTTTTAACAGTTCCAGCAGCACCAGCCATCAACTTCTTTCCAACTGCTGTTGAGCCAGTAAATGTAATCTTTCTTACCTGGATCATACAGAAAAGCAAGGGCACTTAAGCATCATATAATTTGTCTGTCTATACAGAGTGCATCAAGGAATGGCAGAGGATAGATAATATTTTAAGGGTAAAAAACCTGTGGACTTGAAAGTAAGGCATCTCCAATTTCAGGAGCATTTCCCATGACCACATTCAGAACCCCCTAAGTAATCAACAAATAAAACCATTAGGAACAGAAGAAATTAAAATTATCTCAAGTTTCAAACTCATATCAGCAACTATCTTTCACCAACTAATGTCTTGAATGCATACAGAATTCATCCCTCTTCCATAATATGATACTGTCATGGTGATAATTATGGACATGAGCAGACTTCACACGTGACAAAAGCGTACACTAGGAGAGCAGAAATATTCGGACCAACCCAATCATATTTTCACATTGCCGAGACACTAAAATCCTGGTGATCAGTTGAGCATATTTTGTGCATATAAGCATCAGAAACGTTTACTTCAGCACTTACTTAAGACTATTAGAGTATAGCATTCCACCACTAACTGAACCTATTTCCCAAACAAAGTAATCTTCCAATATAATTTAAGACAATTTATTATTGGCTCACTTATTCATTTATGACAAATAATCATAATTTAAGACAATTTATTAGTATTAATTCACTTACGCATAAAAATTGATTAAAAGAAAGATTATAGAAAATCTCTAACAATAAAAAGTATCCTTAATATGTACTTAATAAAAATTCATAATTTTTATTTGCCAAATTCCAAGCAATCGAATTGAGGACTAATATTTCAATATATGACTAACTGAAATGAAAAATGGATTCTCATCTTACCATTTGCAATATCTATTGTAATGAAAAATTCAAAATTTATTATCATTATATTCCAATTCCTTGCTGCTGGAAAGGCCAAACTTAATGTAACTTCCACAATGCCGTACAGAATTTTAAAGAAGAATTACCGGTGGTATTCCAGCTTGAAGGGCTAGCTCAGCTGCTGCTAAGGCTGTGAGAGGTGTAAGTTCAGAGGGTTTTACAACCACTGTACAACCACAAGCAAGGGCAGGACCCACCTGGATACACGAGGCAAAAACAAAGTATTTCTTGTTATATAAAACAACAAAAACCACCAATTAGGTATAATCATCCTAAGTTGAACTCACCTTCCGAGTAATCATGGCCAAAGGAAAGTTCCATGGTGTAATTGCTCCAACAACACCTACAGGCTGGGAACAAAATTTCATGCCATTATGATGAATTCGAAGATAACATTGTTAGCTGGAAAAACTGGTCTGAAATTAATAAAGCCAACCAAAATGTTTCAACAAGAAAGAGTTTTCATTAAGAACAGAGAGGATTTTAATAGCAGAATAAAGAATGGAATCATCTACTACTATTGAGAATTATTCAAAACTAGCAAAATCCTTGAATATTTGATTCAAGATGGAACCCTGAAATTCATTAATCATACAAGAGAATATGTGAATAAACACCTCAACAAACATTCATTAACATGAAAAAAAAAAATGAGTTACCTGAAAATTAATTATTCAAATAATTATTTTTTTTTCAGAACAATTATTCAAATAAGTTATTTAGTCATATTTTCCTTTTTTGCAAAATAAAAATATGGAAATCTCAAATTTAGAACTCTAAAGAAAATTAAAAAGCTAAAAAGAACAGGCAGTTGCAAGAGTAAAAGCAGGCATACTGAGGACTACCAAGGGCCATTAATGGAAAGCTAAAAATAGAATGTAAACTTCCTGGATGAAAATTTAGGCAGAAATTTGCAGTACACAACCATTTCAGCAAAGAGATACCAGAGAAGCTCCCTTGCTTGTTCTTCCCTTCCGATGGGTTTTTTTTTTTTTTTTTTGAATATTTTATGCAATAGCATGGCACATGAATAGTCAGAGACAACTGCTAATAGAGCTGCACAGAAATGTCAGCATTTGCAATTCTGGACTCTTTGTATGGAAAAATATATCAGTATTTGCATTAGATACAAATTATTGAAAACAAAATTCAATTCTCTAGTCTCTACATCAATAGTGAGGGAAATTAAATCTCACAAAAAAATTTCACAATATTAAGCATCTAACTAGTTCCATACATGGAAATGAAGCAGCTTCCTTCTTTTGTGTTTCAACTTTAAGGAAAAGGTCATTAATTCCTTCTCAAATATATCATTTTGCTTTTTTGGTGAATGTCATTTGAAGCAACAGAGAGTTATTTCAAATATTAAGCCACAAATGGTCAAAGAGGCTTTCACAAGTAAAGGAAAAAAAAAATCAAAGTTACAAAAATTGGGAGCCAAATGACTAAAAGAACCAATGAACAAATATTGAATAAATGAAATCCAAAGTATTAATGGAAAAATATTTGCACCTGCTTTAGAACTAATAAACGACGATCACCAAGAGCTGCTGGTATTATGTCACCATATACACGTTTTGCCTCCTCTGCAAAGAACTCAATAAAACTGGCTCCATAATTGACCTGTTATTTTAGTCTCATGGTCAGAACTCACAAGTTGAAAATTCTTAATATTTGGAAAGAATTGTAGCCTAACATAAGTCCATTACAAAATCAAGTTGGGGATGGAAAACTATGCTTTAAATTTCTCATGTAAAAGTTTGAGCAAGGTACCTCACCCAAGGCTTCTGTTAGAGGTTTTCCTTGTTCTAAGGTTATTAGTTGTCCAAGCTCTTCTTTGTTGGCAATTAGTAAGTCATACCTTGATATACAGGACAGGAAGAATTATAAGTAACCATTTAGAATATCAAACCATTAAACTCCCAGTACAGCAAATTCTTTATAAAGCATAATTATGATGTTTCTCAACAAAAGGATATACGACATAATATACCATGATTTTAAACGCTTACTCCTATCTGCAGCAGTGAGTTTGCTCCAAGCTACACACAAAAGGGAAAAAGGTCATCAGTATACAACATTTACACATTAATAATTTTTCAAAGTTCAAGATAAATCATATTCTTGTAATACATAAATGCTTTGGCAACTTCATCCCATAATATATATGGTGGCATCTAAATAAGCAAATTGAATAAAGCTAAGATATTTTATATTTTCCATAACTATTGATGTTGGATTTGGCTACAAACTATATACAGCCCATTAAACACAGATATTGGCACGCTAAGTAAACAGATATCAGGAATTGCCATTGTCCAAAAATAATTGGAAATGTAAACTTGGAGAAATAAATAAAGCAACTAGAGACAGGAATGAGAATGGAACAGCTTTATAAAATTTAGTTGGCTTTAGAAAATATCTACAAAGAATCTTGGAATTTATCCTTTTGAGCAGGGGACTTGACTCCTATGGAAATTACTAATGATGCAATAACACCTAAATAAGCCAACTATTACTATCTAGGAGTCACAGCCAGTTGCTGGTAGTCAGTGATATTAACAATTTGGCAAGACATTATTATGTGATGTTGCAAATTTGTAAAATCTTACTTTTCTCTTCTAATGTATGAATCAAATAACACCAATAATTGATTAATTGTAAACTAGTTAACTTTATTAAGTATTTGTACAAATTAATTTTCAGCCTATAAATAGGAATGTCAAATCCAAGCATTACTTGTAATGACTTATTCCTTTTTCATCAGGAATTTTAAATATCAACAATTGCTGATGAAGTATTTTTACCAAAAACAGTGACCTACCTAACTTGTGAAGGCTAAATAGTATTCAACTAGGCTCCCAGTGGAAAAAACGAACACTCGTAAATAGATCAAAGATGTGACCAATTTACAATAAAGAACAGAAACAAAGCTCCAGTGAACTTTGAAAAGAAATTCCAGTTTTGTAAATACAATACTACCCACGTCTTCTCAACCAAAGTAAAAATAAGAGAAAAACTTAAATATCAAAATCAAGGATTATGTGAAAACAATACTCAAATTTCTCTTTCTGATGCAAGCTATATATACCGAAACAAAATGGATCCAGAAAGGGTACATAACGAATTTCAAAAGGAAAGATAACCGCAACGTCTCTAATTGTGGTAGTCCCTACTAATGGTCTTAAACCAAGAATAAGAATGGCATTCTAGCTTTCAAAAAGTACAAAAAATGTAAGTACAAGAGAGCAAAGGCAAGAAGAAACTTAAAGGATCATGAGATAAGTCAAGAAGCAGTTCGGAGCTGAATATGGTTTTTGTTGACATACTGCAGAGGAGGAGGTATCCAGTATAACTCATATAACAATCAATAGCATAAGTACCAATTCTGGTGTTGCCCATAAATGATATAAAAATATAGGTCCAAAGGACTCTTCAAGAGATTGCATCCATGCTTTAAGACAGTTATACTTTCTAGACATCGTAAGCTGCAATCTCAAAATAGTCTAGAGTCTGAAATCTAAAGACCATATGTTTGAAAATCAATTAAACATAATTAGATGATTCATTCTGATAAAGTCATACAGTAAAATGCATCTCTCGCAGATGATATAGCATCATTTGTCTCCTTCCCACCCATGCATGGGACATTTGTTATAACATCACCAGTTGCTGGATTGAGAACCTGTTAGGAGATTAAAGCATAACAAGGAAGCACATATAAGAACTGAACAGGCAAAACAGCAGGAAGAAAATAATAATAAGTTGTAACTTGAAATCATGATTGAGAATCAATTATAACAACGAAATAAACTGAAAAATAACTCACTACAACCCAAGCACAATGCATAAGCACAATCAGACATTAATACAAAATAGCACAGCAATCAAATAAAACTATAGGGGAGGCAGACCTGAATCGTCTTCCCATCATATGCATTAGTCCATTTCTCTCCAATAAGACCCTGGCTCCGTAGCAGACCAGCACTACTCAGCCGAGAAATAATATTATCTGCCTTCATGCTTATCTGACATTCAATCATAAAATAGAATTAACAATTCTAAGAATAAAATATTAAATAGCAGGAGAAATTGAAGAACTCAGAAAAAATCCAAGTTATATTTGAGAAAATCGATTCATCCGTGATTTTTAATTTCAGATAAATCAAACAAGAAGTTTGAGTGTGTGATCCTGAAACTGAGATAGCAAGTGATGACATCATGTGAAGATAAAGAAGAAGAAGAAAACAAGAGAGAAAGGTGCGATTACTTGGCGAGACAGAGGGGAGGCGATGTTCATGGTGGGCAAATGTGAAGAAGGGTCTTTGTAACGCCATGTGGCGGCCATTCGTCCCAATCTAAATGAATTCATCTTCGTGTTCATGTTTCAGTCCACTGTAATCAGCGGCAAAGTTCGATAATAAGAGGCAAATTACTAATAACAATTATTGAAATAAAATATAAATTATTATAAAAGTGAGCAAGCGCAGCTAACCGCACTCAGAGCTCAAACCGCAAAATTGCGTTGTTATGAAAGTGCAAACCACAAACCGTACCAGACAGGAGGTTTGAAATATAAACCGCACCGCGGTTGCGTGCAGTTTGTAATTTAAACCGGAAACATCAAATTCTATAAAATTAAATTATATAGCTTGCCAGTTATTCCCAATTTAAGAAATTGTTATACTTTTCCACGTTCCATCGTACTAAAATCAATATTGAAATCCATCAAACAATCAATTAAACCTACCAAAAGTCTAAAATCTAAGAATTTTTCATACTCTAAACAAAAAAAGTTTAGTTTTATATAAATATATTGTTTGCGGTTAAACTGCAAATCGCAGTTTTCTAGCAGTGCAAACCACAAGCCACAGCAACTTACGGTTTACCTAAATCACAAACTATAAATCAGGTCGTAAATGTAATTAAACCGTAAATACCGTCTGGTGAGGACAATCTTGGCTTTTGGATTATTTTTGCTGAACTCTGATAAATATTATCACAATAAAATTATAATGGCTCAATCACAATTTGGTCTCGTAACTTTGAATGCAAAACCAGTGGCCTACTTAAAGTTTGCAAAACACATTTTAACTCCCTTAATTTTAAATAATTGGTACAATATAATCCTTTATGAGAATGAAATGGCACGTGTAGTGCTCATGCTAATAACTAGTAAGTTCAAATACCACACTGGAACTTTGTTAGAACTAACTCCATCTTCCTCCTTTAGCCAGTAGGGCTAAGCAAAACTCCATTACTATCGAAAATCTCGAATCGAAAAACTAAAAAAATTTACAATTTTGGTTGTCGTATTTGATACTATTTTTTATATTCAATTATTTTGATTTTAGATTAGTTAATTTTTAGTTCGGTTTTCGATTAGTTTGGTTAATCGAAAAACCAAACTAATTAAACTTAATATACTATACTATGTCATTGTAGTAAACCAAATAAATATAAAATATCTCATGATCGCTTGGAACATGTTCACCATCATTTGGTAGTTGATGCGCCTTGTCCGATTTGTGGTTTAAAGGAGGACATTATTTTTCATGTTTTGGGGGATTGTGCTTCGGCAAGATTGATTTGGAATTCAGTCCTGCCTTCAGATGCTCATGAAAGAATATTTCCTATTATTTATGGTCCATGTAACTTAAGTTTAATTATAAAAGATTAAGTCCTATATAAAATATGATTTTAATATATAAAATTCAATACCGTGATGGATGGTTTCGGTTAGAGATATTAACATTTGGGGTAATTATATTCTCTCTTTCCTTACCAAATAATATTATGAGATATACATTGAAACAAATTCTACAATTCTCTCAGGAAAGAAAAGAGGTAATAGTAGAGACAAATTAAAATTGTTTCAACATATAAGTGATTCTTATCCATCAAAGAAGAGATCAAGGAAAAGGTACAGGGAAGAAAAGAATTGATCATCGGATTCCGTTGCGTTCAAGAGTTATTGATTATGGATCCAGGTTAGTAATTCTTCTTATGATTGGATAATATTAGGGTTTAAATTGTATCAAGTCTAGATCCCAACGAGATTGATTTCGTAATCGAAATTCATTAAAGATATTTTAATAATTGGTATCCCAGCATGGTTTTAGACTTATATAATTTACCCTGAAAAGTTTATGATGTATTGTTCATATTCATATGTACACTACATAATTAGTGGGTATTGTATTAAATCGTGCAATTTTGTTCAACACGTTAAATTGATCAATTACATATTATTGCATCGTATATGATGATAGAATCATGTATGTTGTATTAATAGAATTGAATGATGAAATTAGATGCATATTTTGTTAATGCATGTACGTTCATTGTATAGTTATATATGATTTTAATTGGCATGTACATATAATAATCGATATGTATGGTCGTATAAAATTGAATGAGTACGATAGTTTTTGTACTCCTTATAGTAAAAGGTTTAGGATCAAGTAATTTACCCATTGAAGTATTGTCTTGATTAGGTTATAACTTGTTAGTCACCAAAGTGGCCTACTTATATCTTAATTGGGACAGTTAAATTAAAAGTAATCGATTATTCATGATGAAAGAGATGCTATCAATGACATTATAGTTTGATTGAATAATTGATTTATTGACTATGTTCTAGGAGATCACCCAAATGTGGATCATTGAATATAGTTAGTAAAATTAAAGAGATTGATCATTAATGTTCATAGATTAGATAGTTTGTATATCCAAAGATAGCATACTTATTCAATTTTGAATGTTGTGATTATCTATTAAAGTGTATAAAATTTTAGCATCAATGGTTGCTTGTATGCATTTAAGTATTGCCTAAAGGTTACTTGAATGTATGTTGTAAAGTATTTAGGAATTAGAATTTGTATTAAATACTCAAAGCATTAATAGGTAAGCATGTATAAATGTTTGCAGCTTCATCAAATTTCTTTGCATCTGCAAACTCTATTGTGAAATTCAATGGGCAAAACTATGATGATTGGTCCGAACAAATCCGGTTTACACTAGGTATTATGGCTTTGGACCTTGCAATACTAGTAAAGGAAAAGCCTGCTGTAACATCCTTTACTTGTACTCTTACGTCATAAAACATGCTATATATTTTTTTTTATCATATTACACTCTCATTTTTACCTAAGTCCAATTCAACCATTAACATACAAATAACCAAAAACATAAACCAAATATCACAGATAATATATTACAAACCGATAACCTATTTATCCCAAAGCTTTATTAACAGAACATATGACAAAAATCTACATGATAAGATGATATAAAAGATAAAATGCGAGAGAGAGAGATCCTAAGCTTCGGCTGACCGACCCAGAGAAAAGACGATGGAACTGATGCTATCAGTTGCCTCAAGTAAACCTGGAATCATATAAAGGCAATTTAATGAGTTGCGAACTCAGTAAGTGCAACTATATAATATAAACAAATCAATAAAATATAATTGCAAAATATTAAACAAAACCTGTCAAAGGAATTTATCTCTTAGGACTTCTCTTATCCAAATAATCGCACATATTTAATATATCTGTGTTACTTGAAAATATCCATATTAATTCATACATGATCATATACACATGTAAACATAGTATATAAATCAGACATGTAATTCATATGGTTATAACTTATCAAAATATCATGATTCCAGATCATATTCATTGTTTCATAACATAGCAATATCAAACAGCGTACCTGAGAACACATGGTGCAATTTGTGTGAGTC